>RJWM01002157.1:0-134839 GCA_004363535.1 Dasyprocta punctata | reverse complement strand
CTCAGGCTAACAGGGAAGCTTTGTCTCCTAAAAAAGGGAAAGTGTGGCAAGCTGAGAGAATGCTTGGGCTTAGAAAAGGAGCACTGGGTAGTTGGGAAATGTACTCTAAGACCTCTCTTTTTCAGAGCTACTTTCTCCTTAGTTTTTTTCCACCATCGTAAAGAATCAAAAATCTGGTATCTCAGATCTTCTGCACAGTCTTTGCTGAGAAATGAAGGAAAAGCAGCAGCAACACCTTGGCACTAAGAAATAAAGTACCATCTAAAAAGTGACTGCCTGAACACACTGGCTATTGAGACTAAGAAAATACCAAGTGGACTGGCAGAGATCTTTCCTGAAAAAACTCATAAAAATGTGTAAAACTCAGGCTTTACCCACACATACTCATACATACATTTGCATTTTAGCTACCTTTGTTTTCCGATGCAGTGGATCAAATTCAGGACCTCACACACATGTTCTACCACTGAGCTACCTCTCCAATCCCTCTACTCCCCCCTTTTAACTTTTTGTTTTGTTTTGTGTCTTGGAGAATCACTATTTTATGTTTTGGGGTGCTACATTGGCTTTAGATTAGAGCAATAAGACAACTTAAGTAACTTGCCCTAGGTCATGAGGTACTTGAGAGGTATAATAGGAAATAAATACGCAGAAGTATTAAAGGATGAACCCACCCTCCACCAAGTCTTCAGGGGACACATCAAGGGAAAGATACCAGATAAAGAAAACAAAACAAGACAAAAAAAAATCAACCACTTAGTTTTCACTTTCAAAAAATGCTATTGAAATTTAAAGCAGACACAAGAGATTTCTGATTAGTAAGAGCTAAGCATAGTTTAGCATGTTTTAACTTGAAGACCAAAGACCAGCAGTAAGCAGAACACTGAAATAAAGTGAGGTAGGCCCTGTGCTCACACACCATGCATAGTCTTACTCAGTGCTAACCAACATTGGGGCTGCATGAATTGTGACTCTCGAGGGAGAGGAACAGGAGAGACAGGCAAGCTCCCAAGAAATGTCGTGCCCTCCTCTGATCCAATTTTGGTCCCAGCCCACGAGGACAAAACTGAAAACCAAGACAAGAGGTGAGCCTCTGCCATAAAGAAGACCTGTGTTATGCTACCAATATTAAATCCAGTTTGAGGCAAGACTCAAAATGACTTCTGTGTAAAATAGAATTGCTTGCATGCAGATCAGTAGAGAAAACACTCGACATGCCAGCCTCATGACAGTCTTTTTTATGTCATAAAATTTTAGAAAAGTATCCTCAAGTTTTCTGTGCCCCTGGACAGGGCTAAGTGGGGCTGTGAGAGAGTAGGTAAACTCAGAAGGGTAAAGTCCTTTTTCCTTACTTCCTTCCTGACGTAAAGGAAAAAGGACCTCATATGACCTCAATAGACATGATACACACAGGTCACGGATGACATCTCAAATATTCTCACTAGACATGATGAGGATAAACATCTGTCCTGGTTTGGAACTAGTCTATTATGAACTAAAACCTCTAGAAACTGTGAGCTGAAATACTGTAAGCTTTTCCTCTTTAACTTGTGGGTTTTGGATATCTCATCTCAGCAATGAGAAAGTAACTAAGATATCAACCAACTGAGGATGGCAAGAATTCCAAAGAAGTGGCTGGATGCCAAAGAATGACAGCCACCACCAGGAGCTGCCTCCCCCTGGCCTTGCAGCTCAGAACCCCACATATCACCCCCACTTCCTAAGGTTTAAATACAGTTCTGACTTCATAGCACTTACCTGGAAGTGACTCCATCACCAGATGAAACGGGTCTGAAACCAAAGTAGTGCTGAAAATAAAATACCAGCAACAACACCAATACTAATATTGCCATTATTTTTTTTTCCAGTACTGAAGACTAAAGCCAGAGAGCACTGGGCTATACCCACTCTCCCCTTTATTTTGAGACAGGGTCTCATGAAGTTGCCCAGACGGGCCTTCAGAAGCTGTCAGAAAGGACTGCTGACAGGTAAGGAAGGTGAGCTTCATGCTTAACGGTTCCTCTTCCCTCCCTTTACCTACAGCTAAGCTGTCAACTGAAGAGCGCCTTTCATTTCATTTCTGAGCTCTCCTTTGGATCTGTTCCCTCCTCTTTATTCTAGCTGCCATAGGCTCAGTTCCGCCCCCACCAGCTACATGGAAAGAACTATCAAATCACAGAAAAAGGTCAGCCTTCCCTTGATCAAATTTGTTGAAGTAAAACATTATTAATTTAAATGTTTCATTTCACATGATCACTCTGGGGAATCGTCAAAGCCTTCGCTGCCTTTAACATTTTCTTATCCTCCAGGGAAATGCCAATCAAATCTATGTTAAATAGTTGAACATTAGACCCTAATAGGGGGTTCTGCTCTCCTCCATTAGGATTCTGTGGGATGTTGTAATGAATTAGCTACAGTAGCCCACTCTTACTCTCACTAGGTATTTTCTGCTTCCCTTCAAGCTTACACAAAAGCACTGCCCTAAGTCATAGCCTGGAAATTAAATTTCAGAAAAGGTCTGTCTCAGAATCTCCTGGAAAAAACTTTCACCACGTGTGAGCTACTAACTCTTCAGATAACAGACTCATTGGTGAAGCTTCGAGGAGATGTTTCTTAGGCATTTCCAAATTGTCCAAAAGACTAAGCAAGGATTTCTGAGGTTGTTTTCAGTCCAGAGGTAGACAACCTTTTGAAAACAAAACTGTTAGCCCAAGATTTAATGGAATAAAAAAAAATGAGTTCATAAGGTTGAAGGAATTGATAAGGAAATACAATTTTGGCTGTTTGGGAATGTTGTTGGTATCATATCATTTTTTCATGTTCTCTTATGTGGTAGGACGATACTTTTTTATTCTTCAGATATCACAATTAACTTAGTAGTCTACATTATTGCAAATATCTTGAAACATTTTAAATAGCAATCTTGCTCTCAATGAAGTCTCAGAATTTAGCAACAAAACTGTTTTTGAATCTATGTTTAACAGCAATGTATTTACTTAGGTAGGTTCAGTACGAATGTCTTTGAATTTTTACCAGAGAATAATTGCAAAAATAAAAAATACAGTCAGGACCATCCCTAGAGTATCATATTTGAGAGGGAACCGTATTTAGTTATGTATAAAGGCTACCATTTAGAAACAAGGGTTGTTTATCTGGAGAAGCAGAAAGCTCCCCCCAAGTAACTACAACAAGCAAAGAACTCTTAACACATGTAGATGGCATGAAAGGAACTTTTCACCCTCATCT
Organism: Dasyprocta punctata; assembly: GCA_004363535.1. NCBI lineage: Eukaryota > Metazoa > Chordata > Mammalia > Rodentia > Dasyproctidae > Dasyprocta > Dasyprocta punctata. Next base: position 131,593 of record RJWM01002157.1, on the reverse strand, counting down.
GTAGATAATACAGGCACAATAGCAGAGATGATTTTCTTGATCTGGTTCCCTAGCCTCAGAACAGATAAAGGCAAAAAATACCTGTAATAATAAAGGCTACTAAAACTTCCTACAAAGACTCTTTAAAAAATTTCCAGGCAGAAGTTAATTTTCTGGGCTATGGAGTTACTTAACACTACATGGTTTCAGATTTTTTTCTTGTTATCAGAATACAGTAAAAGAAACATTATATGCATTAATTAACTATTTTTACTGCAACCATATAAATGAGTCAGGTCCAAATGCAACGTGACCAGCTTTGTTGAAAGTCAGAAATAACCTCTGGAAAATATATGTGACCATAGTGCTTTATGATTTAATTTGTCTTTCCACATATTGAGTTAAACCTCCCAAAGAGTCTACAGACACAATCCTCCCTAAATTATCATGAACAAACTTAGATTTTGAACTCTTCATCTTTTGCCCTGAAAAAGACCACACTACCTATGATAACTCAAATGAGTATTCACTCACCCTCTTTTCCCTTCTCCACCACAAATGGCTGCTAGCTTCAGTAGCTATGAGTATACGCACTCATACAAATAAACACACAGTATTTTCAATGGAACAGCTTATCATGACTGAGAAAGCTCCACTGCACAGAAGGCAAATTCAATCATCTGCCTTGGGCTTCATTACAAAAGATTTAGGATTGAGGCCAGTGGGACAATATTCCTACCTCTATCATGCAAACATCCAAAGAGGCCCAAGTTTTCCTGCCCCTCTCAGCCCTGAAGGAGAAGGAACACCCCCCAGGGAGGTATTCTCTTTCATCTGTCTCCTGGCTTTGTGCTGCACTCCAAGCAGAATATATTAATAAAGCAATGCTTTAGGGGAGAATACTCTCCACTGTTGTGGCATCTCTGGATTCTAATATTTGGCCTTGAGGAGTTCAAAAGATCTGAGAGATTAGAGTTCAAGAAAGACCAATATATACCCCAGGGCAGGGTCTGGTTTCAGATGCTGAAAATCCTACCCCTCCCATACCATAGCCAATTTGACCTCCAAGAGATCATAGCACATAGCTTGGTCTAACAGAATTATTTTCAAAGACTCTCAGCTCTTCTTTTTTTCTTCAATAGTAGCTGGAAGCAACTCAGTTTAGGACCCATAAACAATCAAGTCAGCCCATTTCCCCAGCATATGCCTGAATAGCTCTGTTGAATGCCAGGTTCCTGGCGTCTGGGACCAAGCTTGACACACCAGCCTGCCCTGACCATCATATCCCTTTCAGGGTTGTCTCCTAAAATCCCCACTCACCGTTTTTTTCTGCCTTGTGTTTTGGCGGCTCAGGTTCCGGGATACAAGGACAGGGCCCATCACACAGAGTGGTGAGGCTTTTGCCAGTAGAGCAAGCATGGAACTCCAACTTGCACTGCAAGAGAGATAATAGCCAGTAAGAACACAGCCACCAAAGGCCCCTGCTTAGCTTCCTAGGAAAGAGCCAGTGCCTTTGATCCATAGGAGCAAACACAGAAAAGGGAAAAAGTCTACCACAACCAAAGGTCACAATTACAGAATACTAAATAAGAAATGGACTTTCATGTTTTTTTGAATGTGCAGGATAATTTCCAAAACGCTGCAGAAGCACCAGAAGGCTTACGGTAATAAATGGTAAACTCAACTGTTACTATTTATAAAACAAGATTATTAATATGAAATGTAACAACTGTGGAGTCCTACATGGTCAATGACCATCCCCACCCGACTGCCAAAGGTTTCTTCTCCACATATCTTCCCACGTAAAAGCAGCTCAGTGTGTAAAACAGTCCTAACTAGCCTAGACATATGCTCTTTCTGAGGAAGACGATGACAAATGTTTGTCTTCTATAATTGTTGATGTTACATCTCCGCTCTGCCTCTTCCCCTTGGGAACAATGTTGGGTGAATATTTTTGCACCCAAAACTATGTCTGCACTGGTTCTTTCCAGCTGAAGGATGCCCATGGCTATGTCACTAGCCTTGGGAGCCCATATGCTGTAACCTGCTGTCAGTCTTCAACAGCAGCAATGGTAATACTTCAGGATCCTTTCTTCTATTTCTTTACTTTGAAGTCTAAATAGAGTCAAAGTAAACAGGAAAGAAGGATAGTGCAATACCACAAAACTTACCAGCTTTTATTTCTATCTTATGGAAGATGGACTTGAGATAGTGAGGTTAAATAACTTGCGAAGATTTTAACGCTCATTCAAACCCATGACTGACTCCAAGGCTGAGCTCACAAGGGTCCTGGCCCACTTTCTGTCATGGGGAAAGGTCTCTGGAGCTCAGACATTCCTTACTATATTGTGTGTGGCTAATTATGCACCTTTAATGTTAGTCTAAATATGAGCTGTCTGAGAGTTTACTTTTTGCCTATAAAATTCTTAGGATCAAAGCTTGTGTGTAATCAATCCTCTGCAAAGGACCCCAGGCCAGTACCATGTGGATACCTGATGGATGTTCAAAGGAAGAAGAGATAGGCAAAATTTACTGAGCACCCACTCTACGTGTAGCTCTTATCAGGTGCCATGGGGAATCTTTTAAAAGAAAGAAGAGAAGAGATACAGTCCTTGCCCTTGGAAAACACAAATGCATACCTTTGAAAAAAAGGTCACTAGCATTTGCAGAGTAACACACATGAGTGCACATGAATACTGGCTCATTTTGAGAGGACAAGCTATTCAGTCCCCAAACTGATTACAAAGCAAGGCAAAGAATTCTTTAAACCCAGTTTTCAATGTACTGGAGTCACATTGCATATCTCCAACTGTCACCCATCCAGTTGCTGGTTACCTTTGCAGGCAGAGAGTGACAGAGAAAGCCTATGGATTCCTGACTTCCTCTTCATGCTAAAGTCCTTTTTGTAGAACTGTGTGAAATACCTAGCATGTGCCCAGGGAGGCAGGAGGAGGAGTTGTTGTAGTAGTCAGGGTTTGCAATGGAATGGATTTAACATAGAACACATAATTTATAGGATTATTTTATCATATTCACCCAAGAAGTCAAATTCAGAAGAGTGCAAGAGATCTATCCATACACTAGAGACCCAAAAAATCCAGCTGTGGGCCTGGATCCCACAGCAAAGTCCTTCACAAGTCCAGTTGGAGACCTAGCACAAGTCTTGTCTCATGCAAGTCTGTATCCAGGATCTGCACTGGGAAGGCCCAAAGGTCAGCAGTAGAAGCTAGAAAGTCTGTGCTTGCAGGAAGAAGGATCTGTGCAGTACGCTGAGGGATCTGCCCTGGATCCAGGAAGTGATGCTCAAGGTAAGGACCAGAGCTCCCCTGAAAAGAACATAGCCATCCTCAGTGACAGCAAGGACCTGAACTCCTCCAACAATGAGAAGGTTTGAGTTCGTATCAGGAAAACCAGCATGACAAGTGTCTCCAGGAGAATCAACAGCGCACCATCTTCCCCTTTAGTTCTCCTTTTATGCTGTTGACAACAATCCTCAAGTGGGCCTTCCACACCCAGAACCACACTGATTCAGTTCAGCTGGGTGTTACAAGTTGATCATTAGTTAATCCACCACTGGAGCATATGAAAAGAAGTCATGGCCAGGTTTCAAACATCAACTGACACAGTGAGTAAGAGGAAAGGGAATGTGGAAATGATGATGAGGTCAGGTGGGGAATATGAGTAGGTAGGGGCAGAGCACAAAAGAGACTCCCAAGTAAGTAATGTTCCTACAGACAATTCAGATGGGCTGACAGCAAGCTGAGAGGAATGTTACAGGTAGCAGGTGAGTAGGATAAGACACTTGTTTTTAAATAACACAGAATCTATTGTCTGTAGACAATATTATCTGGAGTGGTCAACAGACCAGTATGGCCATCTTCTGCTACCTCTTTTCCTCCTCCTCCTCCTCTGATTTAATTTTCTGAAACAAGCCTCAGTTTCAGACCAGCAGTTTTTAACCTGTTTTCTCAAAAGAGCTTCTGAAGTTATTTAGAGAAGGAAAATACATATTTATGTGTAAACTTATAAAGTTAAAAATATTATACTTATGTATAATACTGCTTTATCTTACTGTTCCTGAAATTGCTGGCTTATATCTGTGACAGACAGTAATACTTCTCCCCAGTAATCTCTGCCCTCCCTAAAGCTCCCTGCAGCTCCTGGCTCTGCATCCTGTAGTGCAGTACCTGCCTGTAGAAGCTCGGTTCCCCTCCCTGGTGGTACCAACCCAGCCACAGGACTTGCTCTGATGGGTGGGTTATCAGGAGGAATGATGCAAACAAATGCCTGGCTGTATCACCTCACTTGTGCCTTTCCCCTCTTATGAAAATAACATGGGCCTGAAGTGAGCTGTTTCTGGTGCCTCGGACCCAGGAGGCTGAGGATATGGAACAGAGCTGAAGCCATCCCACAGCTAGTACTCAGCACAAACAAGGAAGGAACTCACTGTTGTAAGCTGCTGATGTTTGGTGATCATGTATTATTACAGCATGAATGAGCAAAAGCTGGTGAACTGAATAGCTACATTCCTACTAGACATGAACTACTTTACAACAGGAAAGTCTTAGTCACCATCTTATCCTTGACATGATATAACACAGGTAACTTTGGAAACTTACAAGTGCTCGATAAAAGGCTGCTAAATGATAAAGGCAGAGGAATGGTGGCACTGATCATTCTGCTGCTCTAAACCTCTGTTCTACTCACCAGGAGCTTCCCTACCAGGTCCAGGAATGCAGGTGCTGGAGTTCTGCCTTTGAGCTGTCTACCCTGTCCCATCCTTCACTCATACCCACTCTGAGCTCCTGATCACAGCTGCACGTTCAGTGCTCTCCCTCCCTGTCTGCCCCACATACGTCTGAAGTCAGAAACTAGTCTACCTGCCTCCCAGAAGCCCAGACACTGATTCTCTGGGTGTCCCTGTGATAACCAAAAGCCCAAGGCTGGAGGTCCTGTAACTCAGCTTCCTTGACTGGGCTGCAGCATCCTTTCCCCTGCAGAGCCACAAGCAGCACTCTGTGCAGACAGACAGTCCCACCCTGACTCCAGATAGGTGCCACCAGAGAAAACAGCACTTATCTATGCCAGTGAAATCCAAGTTTCAAGGGTATAGATCTACTTTTCATCGTCTGGGACAATATGTTGCATTTAAATAAGTTCAAAAAAGCTGCAATTCCATATTTTTATGAAGCTCAAAACAGGCTATTTAGAGATACACACATAGATGGTAAAAATTTATTTAAAAGGGGGATGACAAATACCATCAAGATAGGGGTTACCAGGGGAGGCAGTAGAACGGGGTAGACAGGGACCCACAGGAAGCATTGCCTAAGTAGGCAAGGTTTATTTTTATAAGTTGTGTGTGGGATGCTGAGGTTTCTGCTTTGTTATCAGGTTTGACAACCCCTATAAATAGTTCACATATTTTTATGCCTTCAATACTTTGTGATAAAATATACGGTCATGGCAACTCAGCTAGGACCACACACTCCTGGAAACCTCATCAGGATAAGTGAGTGACAGTGCATGTGTGGCAGATTCCTGGGAACAGTTAGGAGTGTGAGGCTCTGAAATCAAGCTCTGAATCATCCCTGGGCAGAGGTGTCCCCAGGTCCTGCACTTTGGGTATGTCACCAGTGATACCTGCTTATGGCTTTAATTCCTACCCTTGCATTGTCCTCCTATTTGCCCATCATCTTTTATTCTTTCCCAGGTTCTTGCAGAGGGGACAGATACAGAAGCCAAAAGGTGATCACCATTTGTTATAGTTTATATCTGGATGTGTCCCCAAAGCCCCATATCCTCAAAGGTGGGGCTCACCGAAGGTGATTGTATTATGGGGGCATCATGGCTGGCTTGGTGTTGCGAGCTGGTGTCTGGTTGGAGGTGGTAGTCACTACAGCTGTGACCTAAAAGGATATAACACCATTTCCTGCTTCTTCCTCGTTTCTGTCTATTTTGCAGATGCCATGAAGTAAGAAGTTTTCCTCTGCTCAGGCCTTCCCAACATGTTGGTTTGCCTGGCAACCGACTGGCTATAGATCAAAACTTCAACAAACTGAGAGCCAAAATAAACCTTTCCTCCTTTAAATTGTGGGTGTTGGGTGTTGTGTGGGTGTTGGGTGTGTGCAATCAGAAAGTGACTAAGAAAGATTTTTGGTACCAGAGAACTGGGGTTGTTGCTGTGACTCTGACAATGTGGTTTAAAAGCCTTTGGAACTACCTTGCAGGAAGAGTTTAGAAAGGTTTGGAGATACTGGCTGGAGAAGCAGCTTTAGAATGGTGTAAACTGAAATTGATGGGAGATTCTTGTTGGAACTCAGAAGACCAAAATGCTGTTAGAAACACACATGATAAAGCCAAGACTCAGGAGGTTTTGGTTGAACAAGGATTCCATTGTCAGCGAGACTCCAGGACATAGATGTCATGGTCTGGTGGAACATTTGTCTACATTTTGATCACATCCTGAGACTGTGCAAGAGACTGAGATTAAGGGTGGTAAATTAACTAATCTGATGGAAGAAATTTCAAAGCACTCTAACATTCAGGCTATAGCATGGATACTGGTTGCTGCTTTTAGTTAGGTTTATACTGAAAATCAGAAGCAAGAAGGCCATCTGAAAAGTTTTCAACTTCCCCAGAAAAGAAGTGCCTATAAAGTTGAAGCAGAGGAGAGTTTATTTGCTAAAAAGATTAACATTTAAAAGAAGCCAAGTATTATATAACAGGACAATACGAAAGATGTCTTGAGGGTACATGAGATCCCACCCTTAGCAGGCTTAAACTTGCAAAAGTGAAAGATTTTGTCTTAAGAAGAGAGCCCCAGGGCACTGTGTTCCAAAATGGTTGCCTATGGGATTTGTTCACTAGGATTCAGGTCAAACTGTTCAGACATTCAGGCACTCAGAGGCCTCTATAGCCAAGATTCAAGAGGGCCCAGCTACTGCTCCATTTGGTGATAGAATTTGGCTTCATCCACATGGTGCTGAACTTGCAGACATGCAGAATACAAGAGTAATGGGGCCAGGGAAATGTCCACTCAGATTTTAGAAGAAGACCTGTGAGGCCAGGCTTTGTGCCCCTAAGAAGCTATAAGAGTGAAGTTGAAAGTACAGTGGAGACCCAAAAATTAGGGAATGCCAAAACATGGAACATCTAAGAAAGCCACAAAGAGTTAACAAAGCCAGCCCAAGAGACAAGCCTTAAGAGCACCAACAGGCAATGCATAGAAGCAGGGCCACCCAAATCCTTTGGAGTAGTTCACATGTCATTGCCATAACTTGTGCTAGACATGAAACTACAGAGATTTAAAATTTGTCCTGCTGAGTTTTGATCTTGCATTGGTTCCACTGGTTTCTATCTCCCCACTTCTCCCTTTTGGAATAGGAATGTTTATCCTGTTCCTTGTATGTTAGCAATGTTTAACTTTCTTTTGATTTTTACAAGGGCTCATGAATAAGAGTACCTTGATTACTTTTTTCTCATTGCTGGGACAAAATACCCAACACCCAAAATGAAGGAAGGAAAGGTTTATTCAGCTCACAGTTTGTGGAGGTTTCAGTCCATAATCAGCTGGTTCCAAGGCAGAGTGGCATGGAACAGGGGCAACACTTCCATAGGGCATGAAACAGCAAAGCAATAAGAGCAAAACGTGGGGTGGGGCAAACAAGCCTCTTCTCCCTTATATTACAAGCAGGCCACCACCCGCCCCCCAGGGTGGGTGTAGCAGTAAGATCACTTCTGTGTCTTCCTCTTGCACAGGCTCAGGATATTTACAAAGGATCCTGGCTCCCTGCTGAGTCTGTTAAATTTCTAAACTTTGCGAGTTGACACTATGTATCAACCATAACAAAGAGTTTGCCTTGAGCCTCAGAAGATACTCTGGACTTTGATTTTTCAGCAGTTCCAAAACTGTTAAGACTGGTGATTCTTACAGATAGACTACACATTGTGTATAATGAGATATGCCTAAGTCTTTCAGGGGCCAGGGGCAGAATGTTATGAATCATACCTAGATGTCCCCCTAAAGCAATCATAGGTGGGGCTTTGGCAGGTGATTGGATCATGGGAGCACTATGTTCACTGGTGAGTTAGTCCACGGATGAGTTTATAGCTAAATGTGCTGTTAGGTCACATTTAGCTATGAGTTTATAGCTAAATGTGCTGTTAGGACTGGTGGGTCACTGTGGGCATGGTATATCTCTGTCCCCAAATGCTTCCTCCGTTCTGATTCTTTTCCACCATAAAGTGAGCAGCCTTCTTCTGCCAAGACTCTTCTATCATGCTGCCAACCATGGAAGGACTGAAACTTCTAAAATATGAGCCAAAATAGACCTTTTTTACTTTAAGTTGCAGATGTCAGTTATTTTGTCTCAGCAATGAGGATAGTGACAAAGACATCATTCCAGATTTATATAGATGCACCAGATCACTCTCAAAGGACAAGGTTTCCTACTAAGCAGTCTGTGTAATGTGAGGGAGGATTTAACACCAAGTAGAGCGACTGAGCTTCCTCTCCCAAGCTGTAGATCACAGTTCCTCAGTAGAGAGGATGCATAGCCCTGGATGCTGGTGTAGACATGTGCCCTGATCCACATACAAAGAGATTCTAGAAACACAAGGCAAGTATGACGTACCCTGAGTACAGGCATGCTAAGACAAAAGGAATTGAAGTACCTTTCCACTGCAATGATCTTGCTCCTTGCTAGAAACAGGGTCCTGATGCAAGAGATTCAGGGCTCTTGACATTTGGGACAAATAAACCAGTGAAGTTTCATATGTGAGTTGTTCAGCTCTCAATACGGCTGGAACAACAACCACAACCAAAAGGCACACACGAGCCAAGGCATGCTGGTATACACTTGTAATCCCAGCACACTGGAAGGCTGAGGTAGAGAATCAAAAGTTCAAATCCAGCCGGTGCAACTCAATGACTTAGCAAGACCCTGTATCAAACAAACCAACCAACAAACAAAGCAGGTACATACAGAGGCACCTTGGCTCACAAATTTCATTTTCTTTATGATTTGGGAGAAGACGGCCACAGTTGTGTTTACTACCCTATGTGAAGTTTTGTGATCAGAATTTTTGTTGAATGCCTTTGCTTGAGAACTGAACTGTCTGCAAACAGATGTGTCTGTGAACTTTCCTAGGGAAGAAGCAACCGGGAGCCCTGAGCAAGAGATTCTTGAGAGAGATGTTAGGAGAGAGAAGTAAGCACCCCCTCCCCTGTTCCAATACCATGGGCACAGCACTTGCTCCCAACTTACTTGCAGACCAAATAACAGAGCTTCAGAATCCTCTCTCTTGCAGTACTCAAAGAAGGAGATGAAAAGTGGTCAAATCCTGGAATGTGATTGTTTTGTAACAAGGACTTGGCTTAGATAGCTTTTCTTTGCTTCCTCCACACATGCCCTGGAGGTAGGAAGGATCCAAGCAGACAGTGCATTGCCTGAGCTCCTTGAGGTGGAAGAAGCTGCACAGTGAACACACCTCTCAATTCGCAGCCTGGAGGCTCCAAATCAAAAAGCAAACTAAAGAAAGGACCTGCCTCAGGGATAATAAGGGGACACCCATAACTTGTCACCAGAGAAACAATCGTTTTTTGAGGACCAAAAATAGAAGCAATAGATATAAACACACTGTAGGGTTTGCACTAGACAGCCACTCGTAGCTTAAAGCTCACAAGATACCAAAGCTAAAGGTCCCTCCAGAGCTCCTCCATTAAAAGGCCTGAAAAAGACACCTACAGCAAAGAAAGAGAGTTGTCATCATTGGCCACCGCTGCCTGTTGAGGAGGACACTTCCTCTATCCCTGGCCAATTTCACAGGTAAATCTAAGAGCAAGGAATCACTACTGCGCTCTGCAGCACAGTCCCCACTCACCCTTTTGAAGATACCGCTTTACGCCACGTGAAACATACACCCCAGTCCTAAATACCTGTACTAGCAATTCAGAATAGATCCTCATTTGGCAAAAGGGTTAAAATGAACTCATGAGGGTGGGCTCTAATCCAAGAACACTGCCCTTATAAGAAGGGGAAATTTGGATACAGAGATAAATACCCAGAGAGGGAAGATGTGAGGAGACAGGGAGATAGACATCGATAAGCCAAGGAACTCTGGAGACCACCAGAAGTCAGGAGAGAGGTATCAGACGTACCCTCACTGCTTTCAGAAGGAAACAACCATGATTAGTTCCTTGATTTCAGACTGCTAGCCTCTAGGCCTGTGAGAAAGTAAATTTCTATTTTTTACACTACCCAATTCATGGCCCTTTGTTGTGGCAGCCTTAGCAAACCAATGGACTTTCCACCAAAGTTTTAAAAACAGACTCCAAGGAATGGAAATGTTTTGCTTTAGAATTAAAAAGCATAGATTGTAGCCAGGTGTGGTGGTATATTTCTGTAATCCTGGCACTCTGGGAGGTTGAGGCAGGAAATCACAATTTTGAGCCCATTCTGGGCAATTTAGTGAGGCCCTGTCTCAAAAATACAGAAGGGCTGGGAGTATAGCTCAATGTTAAGGCCCTGGTACTGGGGGAAAAAAGCATTGATTTTTGTGTCAAGCTCACATATACTGTAAGGAAAAGAACAAAAATTTAAAAAACTGTAGAACGGCAGCCTCCAAATGGGCAATAGCTGTACATAAAGAAGTGAGTCCAATCAGCTGTGAGTCATTCTTACAACCGAAGAAATTCAAAATAACCCAAGCCTTTATATTGATCTTATGAAAAAGCAGCTAAATAAATAATTAGAACTCTTAAAAGGAGGACAGTTGAAAAATATGGAAAATAAGGATTTTTAAGCACCCATACTCATACAAATACAAATTTAAAAGCAAATATAAATACAGTCCTGAAACTTGCAGACTTTTGACCTGCTGGAACACAGATGCATTTCCCAATCATTCCAGAAACGGAAAGGAGGAGAGAGCCCAAGACGGCGCAAATGGGCACAGATATTCAAAATGTTGACCTACTTAAAAATAAATGCACTAGCAGATTTTCCCACCAATCTTCGCTGCTGGTTTGCATAACACACAAATACGTTTGAATGAGTGAATGTTTTCCTGCAAATGGCCAGTAAATCTTCCTCGTCTATGATTTGTAAAGCAAAACTAATAACTTCTCTCTGCTTCGTTGCTCACGCAGGTCTCCACTGAGTACATTTCTCCCTCACACCACACTCTTCACCATGTCTTGGATGCTTCGGGTATTATTTTTAACGTTTTATTTAAATTGGTTTCTCCACTGTATTTCATCAACCTATCATCTATTTTTAAACCAGACTGTTGACAGTTCACAGTTGACAATTTTGTTCACAGTTGATAAATTCTGATTTGTTTTTATTCACCCAAAATCATGTTACAGTAGAGGGAAAAATAATCCCGAGGCTTTGCTGGCTTTAATAATTGGGCGTGAAGTGAGTGACTGCTCACGGCATGAGTCAGCCGGTCCCCTCTCTCCTCTCCTCTCCAGTCACACTGGCTCCTCTACTGTTTCTCAACTGCAGTCAGAACCTTTCGCTCAGGGCCTTTGCATGGACACTCCTTTCCCCAACAGCTGCACAGCTCACTTTATTTTGTTCTCTGTTCAGCCACTGTCTTGCCAGAAGATTTCCTGATTACTGTGTATAATACAGTAACACCTCCCCATTGTCCTTTGTTTCTACCTTTTCTTCATTGTTTTGGAGATCTTAGTTAGCATTTGGCATTTAAAATTCATGGGAATACCCATTGTCCTATGGAGTCAGAGCCTGTAACAAGGCTGGAACAATAACAGGTGCTCTGTGAATGTTTGTTGAATGAAAGAAGGAAAACACGCAAGTGTGCATAGCTGGGAAGGCTCTGAGTGAGAAGAGGCCCCTCCCTCGTTTCCCAGCGTGGGTCCTCCCACGTGTTGCATGAGCACAAACAGCTAGTGATCTGTTTTTGTGTCAGCCAGGGGCCATCTCTACTGACCTCATGGTCAGCCCATGTGTAACACAGGGCCCGGTCCTGGCTGTGAGCTTGCTCTGTGTTGCGTGTTCTCTTACGTGCTCATTCTTACTTCTATTTCCTTCTCCCCCTCTCCCGAACTCAGAATTCCAGAATGTTGCACCCTAAAGTTATAAACCAAATTGCTAAAAATCTAAAAGAGCTCTTCTTTATAAAAGAATTCCAGCTAAATAAATTTAAAGAAAATCTACAATTAGAAAAGCAATATTTTTGCAATGCCCTGTGTAATAACTGAGTCAGGAAGAGATCCTTGGATATTTGTTAAAATTTGGGATGAAGGTGATTGGGAGAATTTGGGAGGCCAAGAGAGGAGGATTAGGACTTGGGAGCCAGCCTGGTCAACTTAGCATGACCATATCTCAAAAAAAAAAAAAAAAATTAAAGGTGGAGGATGTAGCTCAGTGGGTAGACAGAGCCCCTGCATTTTGTATACTCTACCAGAAAAAAAGAGAGTGGGAAACAGGGCATTCACACAGTGTATGTGTTACTCCACAGAATGCTTAGTTATTACAGAGAGAAAAATGAATCGTCCAGTAAAATATATGGCAATCGCCCCTTAACAAAGGAATCAGGAGACCAATTTCATACCACTGGCAGAGGTTCACCCGACACGTGCCTCGTGAAGGGCTACAGGGAAGGCATGGCGGCACCGACCCACCACTGCTGGCCAAGGTGCTGACCCTGAATCTACTCATTAGGCAACAGGTGGAGCCCACATTGAGAATATTTTATAAGATAACTGCTCGAGCTCTGAAAAGAAACGTAAACAAAAAAGAGAACAAAACCCTTGGGCTGGATAGATCACATTTTCCAGATTAAAAGGAGGAAAGGAAACAGATACAGTGGCTGAAACTTGTTTAGTACCTGAAATGATAATTACACAAGCTATAAAAGACATTTTGGGAAAATCATTGTGATTTTAATGTGAATGGTATACTAGGTGATATTACAAAATTATTGTTCTCGTAGGTGTAATAATACCTACTAGGATTGTTATATACATGCTCCTTTAGATTTTTTAGGGGTGGTGAATCACAATGGCCATAAATTCCTTCCAAATAGTTCAAGGAAGAGTGTGTCTGTGTATATAGAAAGAAAGAGAGGGGACAAATGCACCAAAATGTTAACAATGGTCGAACTTGAAAGATGAGTATGCAGTGTTCCCTGCATTATTTTTTAGGACCTGTACATATTTATGATGATTAAATTGAAATCCTGGGGAAAATTTTAACTCACATGGCCCAGGGGTGCTAGGGAAATTCTTTCCAGAAAGTACTCCTGCCCACCTTCCTCCCTGACTCCTGCGGGTCTCCAGGACAGTTTTAGCCCCTGAGACCGATGTTTCCTGCTGTGGTTCCGCACTGCAAGGGTCCAGAAGCATCTTTGAGGACACTGACTGGATTCTGCTTCCTGCTGTATCCAGGACCTGCCCTACACTTGGAGAAGAGACAGCCTTTAAAGACGAATTGTTAAAGGGGCAAATTACTGTGGTTTTCCTGAAGCACAGGTTCGCTTAACTGATGTACTCAAGCAGTGCTGGTGGAGAAGGCTAAACTCAGGTGCGAGGAATTGCAGCCTCCCAGATCCTGCAAGGGTACCCTTTCCTGCAGCACAGGGGAAACTGAAGCTGAAGAAGACAGACATGTTCTCTTAAGTAACGTTCTCATCTTCTCCTCCCTCCGTGGACCTCAGCAGTGGCTCAGCAAATCCCTTTTCAACAAGTGAGTGGGCACATTTCAGATCAATTCACAGGTTTGCTTTTAGAAAGAAAGGATGGCTGCCTTCTCTAAACTGTGTAGCAAAAGCAGGACAAAAATCTTACCCATGAGATACCAAAGGGAGACACAAAGCTACAGGTGAGGGACCTGAGAAAAAGCTGCCTTGACATGACAGGTCACAACTCTGAGCAGCCCCCGCAGCCTTAGACTGGTGGACCCCTCTGAGCAATGCCCCTGAGCGAGGAGAGTTGCTGCCCTAAGTGTTTGTCCCCCCAAAGCCCTTGCGGCTGCCCTCTAGCAGACCCCCCTCTCCCCGGGCCTTTGCTTTAGATCCCTGACATCACACCCCTGGGACTGACATATCCTGCCTCTGCTGCGGCTGCTGCTCAGTGCTGGGTGCACACCTGCTATCTGTTCCTAGGATCTGATTATGAGTGGGTAATATTTTGTAATTTTCAATTTTTGTGGGATGATTTCTCCATCTAGAGTTTTGGAGGATGGCACAGACAAGGATTCCCCGGTCATATCAGTTCCAAGACACTACATAGACGTAGTAGGTACTCAATAAAAATACGGTGAATGACTGAGGGCACAAAAAGCAGCGGCCTGCTGCAGCAGGGGCTGCAGACCTGCACCTCCACTGTGATGCCAATATTTTGACTAATGAGTCATAGAAAGGAGCCTCCATGGAGGGTCCAAGGTCTAGCCCTGTCCTGGCCCCACAGCACAGGGGCTCCAATAAAAATGAAGTGGAAGTGAAGAAACATGCTGTAGGGCACAGAGCCTGAGAACACACAGTCACCCATGTCTCGGCCTTCCCCCACTCCCCTGCCTGCTCGAGGTTCCCCCGCTGACACAGGCATCCATGGGGCTCCAGCCTGGTGCCCCAAAGTGACCTGTCCTCTACACACTGTACTGAGTCTGCCTGCTTAGGTATCCGCTTCTTGAGGGAATCAAGACTCTGCCTACAGCCTCACACACAGCAGGTGCTTAGTACTTGTTTGTTTATGTACAGATGTATCTTACATAACCAAACATCAGAGCAGGTGCTGGTGTGTTCATTTTACAGATAAGAAACTGAAATCTAGAGGAAGACAATGACTCCCTAAAGACCTAGGATGTAGAAGATTTCAATTTAACCCAGGCATCTAACTTCTCCTTGGTCCAATGCTGTATATAATGACTCACAGACTTCTAGAACAGGCAGGGCTTGGGGAAAGCCTTTCTAGCATCCCAGGAAGGCTGGGCAAATGAAGTGATTCAGATCGAGGAAAGGCAGAGGGAGCAGGAGACCAGTGTGCAGAGAGCCTCTTTCCTTCTGGCATCACGGCCAGAGAGATGAGATGCTGGTAGGAATCAAAGGCCACCTCAGCTTGTCCTTTTTGGGCCAATCTTGTCTATGGGGGACACTGCCCCAGTTGGTGGGACACAGACAGTGAGGGGAGTATGAACCAGGCCCCTCCAGGGAAACCAGGACAGCAAAAGACACAGGCAACTGGAGGGCATTTATGACAATGAAGACATTTTTATTTTAAGCAAGTGCCTCAGAACATTCTCTTCCTTTCCTAGGGCTGCCTGAGCCCACATACCCAGCCTGGGCAAGAGATGTGTGATGGCGCTGCAGGGAGGAGCTAGAGCTGGATGGCTACCTTTTCCTGCTATCATCAGCCTGAATAATAGTGACATTAATCAAAGTGCTCATATAGTTGCCATTAGCAAAGGTCACTTAGGGAAGTAAAGCTGAAGAGCCCATGATCTAGATCTGAGGACTGACGGACCTTCCCCGCCTATTCCTTCCCGCTGGCCCTGGGACTTAGTCTCTCCAGGCAAACAGAGGGAGTGTCAGTGCTCCCATGGGGGTACCCTTGAGCAAAGCATTTGCAGAAGCCTGGGATCTAAAGGAGCCTGCAAAGAAAGTTAGGTTCCTAGGACCAGGCCTCTGAACTTGACTCTGATCTGATAGCCAGCTCTTTGAAGAAAGCCAGACTTGTTCATAAGTCTGTGCCCTGAAAGTGTGTAGAAAGGGCTTGCTGGAATTTGTTAATTAAGTATCTTCCTAGAAACTCTAGAAGGTCAGGGACTATCAATTCTATTTTACTGATGAGAATGAGGAATGAGAAGAAAAGAAGGAATATAAATATGAATTAAAGGAAAGAACAAGAAGACAAATAGTAGAGGAGGCATGGCAGGAAAGGAAGGAAGAAAAGTGAGAAATAATGAAAAGAAAAGAGCAGAGAAGATGCATAAAACACCCAGAAGGGGCTTGAGGAGGTGTGCGAGGCAGCATGGGAACTGGGACCTTGTTCAGAAGTCTTTGCCCAGGCTGGATGTGTGGGCTCAGGCAGCTCTAGGAGAGAAGAAGAGAGTGTTCTAAGAAATCCGCTGAAAATAAAAATGTGTCTGTTGTTATAAATGCCTTCAAGATGCCTGCCTTTCCCTCTGCCTTGGCTTCCTGGAGGGGTCTGCTCCACACTAAAATGTCTCTCCCCACTGGCTGTGTCCACCAGCAGGGGCAGTGTCCTCCACAGACATACCAGGGATGGAGGGCAAGCTGGGATGGCGTCTCATTCCCACCAGCATCTCACCTCTCTGGCTGTGATGTCTGAAGCAGAGAGGCTTCCTGCCCAGTGTCTGTCTGCACCTCTCATTGCAAACTCAGCAAGGAATCTGACATCCCCAGTTCCACCGCACACTGGAGGTGAGAATCTGGGCAATCCGTATAACCTTTCCAATTTTCCATCTCCTTAACACTAAATAAAGATAATCCCTACCTCCTATGGCTGTCAGGAGAAAGGAATGGATAACAAAGGCATCTCCAGTGCCCAGCAATACTCCTGGGCTGGCAGGGTGTAGATAATACATCTTTGCTCCTTCCTCTATCCTCTGCTAGCTGCACCTTTCTTCTTTCCTTCCTCCAACAACTTCACGTCTGAGTGATCTCTAAACTGCACGTTTGTTTGTGACACCCGCCCCAGCTTGCAACCATTCTTTGCCTGTCATCCTCTGATAAAAAAGTAAAGCTTTTTAGCCTAGTAGAAAACCTTGCTGGTGATCCGTACCCCACATAACCCTCTTTCTGCATGCAAAATACACACCCTCTCTACCCGAGCTCACACCCTGCTCTGTGTGTGACACAGGTCTTCTCTGCAATCTCCCTGCAGGCTCCTTCCTAGATGTTTTCCTTTATTTACTCCCCAGGGAGCCTATAGGACGCTTCCTCAGGTGCTCCCAGCAGCACGTTCACCTCTGAGCTTCTCCTGCCCTGTATTTTGATGACTACTTCCTTGCTTCTCTCTCTTATGAGCCCTACAAATTTCATGTTTTTATTTACTGTTTTAGCTCCAGTGCCCAGCAAAAGATTACAGAAAGAACAGGCACTAGGTAAATGTTGGATGGATAAAGAGATGCACAGGAAAATAGAGACGCAGTCCGCTTATCTAACTGCCGGCTGAGCAACTTCCCACAGTTCTGCTGCTGTCATCACCAGTCAAGTTGCCCAAATTAAGTAGTCTCTCACCACCCAACTCTGGGCTTGGATCCCTCTTCACTGTATGAAGGGCAGCCCAGCTCTTACAGTCCATCGACTGCAAGGCTTAGACTGCGCCTCCCACTACCTTATCTGACGATTCTCCTACTTACTGGGAAGGCAGACTGCAGATTCCCAAAATGTTAACATTTTCCTCACAAGCCCTGCTTAAAACCTAAATTCTCCTTTTTGAGGCAGGTCATCATCTGGTCCTGATTTCACTTCTCCAGCAACACTACCCTGACTCTTCAGTATGCTCAGTCCTTCGACAGCCACCGCCTCCTCTCCAGCCCCAGCCTCACCGTGATGCTCCTCTCACTGGACACGTTTCTTTTTCCCATCCCAAATGGTCCCCGCTCTGGCTGTCCTCTGGATGCTTTCCCACCACTCCTCTCCTGCACACTGCCCTGAGCTGCAGCCCTATTTCCAGCAATGCACAGCCCTGTGCCTGCTCCTCCCTTTCTTCCTGTCCCACTAATATTCTCTTCCCAACTAGAATTTAGCTGAGAGACTTTAGAATTCCTGTGTACTACACATCAATGTTTCCTTCTGGAGCACTAAATATATTGGTATGCCTCACAATGCAAATAACAATGGCTTATGGAGGCCAGGCGTGGTGGTGCATGCCTGTAATTTCAGTACTCTTGGAAACTGAGGCTAGGAGGATGGCAAGTTCAAGCCCATCCTGGGCAATTTAGCAGCTTAGTGAGGCCTTGTCTCAAAGTAAAAATAAAAATTTTAAAAACTGAAAAAGGACTGGAGATGTAGCTCAGGGTTCAGTTCCATATATATACGGAGATCTGTATCTGTGTCTGTATCTGTATCTGTATCTCTATCTCTATGTCTACGTCTATCTCTATATGTATTGCATTTGGCATTGTGCTAAAGGCTTTACCTATACTTTATCCTTTAATTTTTACCCCAGTCCCTCCATGATAAAGGTCACAAAATCACAACACCAGCACCCACCGAATACACCAAGGAGCTGAAGCTCAGAAATACTGTTTGTTCTATATCCTATGCTACAGAGGCAGAATGCAAACTGTGGTTATCTGTGCTCTTTGTAGGTTAAATTTATGGTCTCAGGTGAAGAGTAAGCCTGATGAAAGATGAGCCAGATGTGAGTTCAGCATTCCACCCTGACAGCTGATGTTACAGAGGGCAGCAGGAACTACCACCTTCCAAACAAAGACAAGTTAGGCAGGGAGTGGGAAATTTCCTGTGAAATGTATGGGATAGCACACACTAAGGGTTACATCTCTTCACAAAACCTACAAAAGCAGAAAGGAGGTGACCCTCCTAGGTCTGCACAAGACCGATCATGATCCCAGTGAAGACAAGCTTGTGATAGTAGGCATCTTGTTCTTTCCATTTCCAGATACATCTCAGGCACCCACAACAATCTCCACTCACAGTGGAGTGTCCTTTAATTATTAGTTGAATGAAAGAATGAATGAGGGAGAAAAGAAGCATCCTGCCAGACCTATTATCACTTAAAGAATGAGTTTCTCAGAGAAGTGAGGAAAGAAAACTATAGACATTCCAAGTGGCTACAGCAGAAAAGGAACTTCATAGCACCAAAAGGCAGGGGCACGTTGATCACATCAGTAAAGAAAAGGAAGATCCGTGTGAACAACAGTCTACCACAGACCTATCACCGCAACAAGGCAGACCGATGATGGCTTTTTTGTGGCTAATTTTCTCCTGTCTCCTGACTTCGCAGGAACTTTATCACTGGGTACTTAGACAGTGGATAATGGAGCCTGCTCTGCTCTGACACTTGCAGCCAGAGGGGTCGCCCCTGTCCTGGGCACCCATGGGTCACCTGTGACCCAGAGCTTAGGATCTGTGCCTCACGTCCTCTGTGACATTTCCTTGCCATCATTAACATACTGCAGAGTGTAGGCTTCTAATACTCAGTCACTGAAACCTCTCTTAGAGCCTCTGTACTATAAACTGTCCCTTCATTTCCCTTCAGAGATATCACAGAGAGAAGAAATGCAGATGGAGAAAGAGTGACAGCAGATTTAAGTGATACAGAGTCTCAGTTAAACCTATGCCCATTTGCCCTCAAAGTACTCTGAAGAATGAGAAAACAGCTAAGTGTGCACACAAACTCCTCTCCAAACTCAACATTTAGTGAGGTCAAAGAAAGCCATTAAAATCTCACCTTGGGCTGATTGAAGATAACCATCATCAACCATTCAGCCTCATTTTAACATCTCCCAGTCAGTCTAATTTCTTCTTCTCTCCCTCTTTACTTGCTCCATTAAAGAAACTCCAAATGTCTTCTGTAAAGCCTGTGTATGTTCTTAAAAGTCAAGAGAAATAAAACTATAGATAACAGTGGCCAAAAATGCCAAAGCAGATTTTTGACCAACTGCAACAAGATTAAGGTGATATTTTTAAAATGAAATAGTAACTTAGACTTTGAATTACTGCCTGATTTTACTGCTTAGAGATGAAACACCCTGTAGTGCTGAACGAAAACGCCATATAACTCAAAGAGGATTTTCTTTGCTTGACATCACCTCTGTGAAAAGTACATTTAAGTAATAAAATGCCCTTGTAAGAGTCCATTCTCTGATGATGGAATTGAGGTGTGTAACTGGCAGGGGACAGACAAAGACTGTCATTTTTAACTTTCTTTTGATTACATGGTTTTTCCCCAACTGGCCTGATCTCATTTTTCCCAGAACCCGATGAAAGATGAGCCAGCGAGACTGAGTGTCTGGGGGCTGGTCCTGGTGACCACTGGGCTCAGACAGGCAAATTGTGCACCAATGGTTTCCGCCACATGCTCAGTGGCCAGAAATGTCTGAATCCCATTATTCATGTGGCAGACTCTTTCCTCTTATACTGTAATTTCTTCCAAGGCCACAGCTATATCCCCGGTGACCCAATGACACTGACACAGTCACAACATTGACATTGGAATGTGGGTTCCTGGGATAAACAGACATTGGAATGTGGGTTCCTGGGATAAACAGAAAGATCTGAAACCAGGAAGACAGCCCATGAGGACCCAGGGAGGAGAAAGCACTGCAAAAATCTCAGTCTCGGGGGAGAGACCAAGAGTCTAACCAGTGGGAGAGGGGTCGGTGATGGAGACAGACCTAGGGGTAAGCAATCAATGAGTCCAGACAGGAGTGGCAGGAATAGGAACACACCTCTAAGGAGGCATTCAGGGTCAAGAAGTCACTGCAAGTCCCGGCATAGATTTCTGAAGTAAGTGCACTTAGATGAGGATGCACAGATTCAGGAAGGGAGCACAAGGATGCACATATTTAGATTCAAGGAAATAGGGCACAAGGGAAGCAGGTGATGCAGATTCTGGGGGATGATTAGCCTTACACTTCCGTCCTGGCTGGGTGTCCTTGGGCATGGAATGGGACCAAGAAGGCCTTGTAGACAGAGGAGGGTCTCAGCCTATAGAGGTCTGAACCGAGACGGCAGTTTCAAAGCCCACAACTCTCATTAAACATTCAGTCCTCAGCTGCAAACTTCAGGCGAGTCTTTTCTTTCCCTGATTTCAAAGTTAGAAGTTTCCAACTCATCTCCTCCCACCCCTACCAAGCTTCCACTTGCATATTTTGATGTCAATCTGGAATTTGTGTTAATCAGGCCAAAATTCATTAATGAAGGCCCACTGTGATCTCCAGGAAGCTAGCTGCTCTCCATCTAATATAATTTGTGTTTCATACAGCTGAGTGATTTTTCAAACACCCTAACACCAAGCTCACAGGGAGCGGGGTGTGAACAGAAGGGAACAGCTCCTGCCTTGCAGCGCCGGGTGCAATTTGCCTGCCCCTGTCTCAGGGAATTCTGCGCTGCAAAGTAATGACGCACCCTCATGGTGTGCCACCCTCATCATGTCATTGCCACAGATAATTAAGCTCATCAATTATCTCCTTCCCTTTGCTGCCTTAAGAGGATGTCACTTGTAGGGCTTACAGAGAATCCTGCTCGTCAGCCACTGAAATGCTCCAGAATCACACTGCTGACTTTTCAGACTACGCGAGGAAGATCTCAAATCAACAGATCTAGGTTCAAATCCTCCTGGGCTCTAGCCTTACTAGCTGTGGGGAAATTAATTAACCCTCCTGTGCCTTAGTTTTCTGATCTATTAAATGAGGGAAACAATAACACCTGCACTATTTATTAGACTTACATCTGTAGAGCAACTACTCTGTGCCAGGCACTATTCTCATTGTCGGGGATACAGGGAGTGAACTGCTGTCCTCTTAGGGGATATGCTCCTAGAAGCAAGCCAAATATCAGAAAAAAAGAAACATTAAATGAAATCACATGACAAAGTGGTACGATGTCTGTACAAAGCTCCCACTTGCTTTGTAAGAGCTGGGAATCATGTGATATACTTGAGACACAGATCTCTCCTACCATCCTGCTTGTGGAGGGAATGGTTATCCCTGTAGCCTTGACCTCCAGAAAGTTTATCAGACTTCAGTCCCTCAAGGGTGGCAGGAATAAGTGACAATACACTAAGAGTCCTACTGGGATCTGGAGCAAGGTAATATCATAGAAAGCAAAGACTGTGAAGGTAATTAAAGCTGGACTCAAATTCTATCTCTTGCTCACTCACTTTGTGACCTTAACCAAATCTTTTTGTTTGTTTGTTTTTTCCCAGTACCTAGGATTGAACTCACAACCTCGCGCCTGCCAGGCAGGTGCTTAGGCCACTGAGCCAAACTCCCGGTCCTAGTTTTTTGAGGCAGGGTTGCACTATGTAGCTCAGGCCATCTTTGCACTCATGTAGTACCCCAACCGGGCCTTAAACTCATTACACTCCACCTACCTCAGCCTCCTGAGTGCTGGGATTAAAGGCGTGTGCCACCATGCCCAGTTTAAGCAAATCATTTAACTGTCAGGGGCTCAGCTTCCACGTATTAAAATAGGGATAATAATGGTACCTGCTTCCTTGAGAACTCATCAAGGTCAGCCAGGATTATGTTCAGCACTCAGCCCAGAGCCTGACTCAGGGTAACTGCCTGTCCCTTCAGCCAGCCTCATACTCACCACCAGGTAGATTCAAGAAACTGAAGATGTGTGGTATCTCCATTCCACTGCCGAGACTGTGCCCAGGTTGTTCAATTCATCTCCTTTGTCATCCACAATGGTGCAATAAACTCCAACCCCAAGAGGTGGTTTTGCCCCTTCTGCTTGATAACAATAACACACCTCAGAGATTGTACAGTGGTTTGGTAACTGCAAGCCTAGGACAACACACCATCCAGAACTTCCTATTCAACCTTGTGCTGAGTTTTCTCCCCTGCAGTCTATGCAAGAGAGACCAGAGGTTTACCATTCAACTTCAGCACCAGGAAGGATCCATCGGGGGGCACATGGATAAGCCACTATTAGAAAGGAAAGCATCTAACAGACTTTGAGGCCCGCCCACACAATCCTCTGTAAGAAGCATTAGTGAGAAATTAATGTTCTGCTGAAAATTCTGAAGGAGGAAAAGGGTATATCACAGGAAACTACTAACATAGAAATGTGGAAAAGAAAATCTCTATTGCATTCTTCAATCTCCCACCAAAGTCACTCTCAGCTGCTCAGTCCTACTTGTGCTAAGCCTACCTCACCAGCTCCAAATGCCTATTGTCTGGGCCTGCACACTGGTATCCCTTAAGGTAGCAAAGGGCTCTCCCTGACATCTACCATCTGCAGGAAGCAAGGGATTTATGCAAAGTGAAACACTTTCTACAATCACAAATAGTCTAATATTCTCCATGTATTAGTTATAAGAAGAACAAAATTACAAAACATCAAAATTAAAAATAATGAAATGCTCCACATATCTAGAAATCAATAAAATATGTATGTGGAACATTTTTTATTTGAGGATCTTCAGCACACAGAGTGACAGAATGAGAGAAGCTCACAAGGACCTCGAATTCTAAGGGTTCTCTGAGGGACCCCCACTGAGCCCACCCAGGAGCTGTCTCCACTGGACCTCTCACACTCGTAGGTCTTCCACCAAGGATGGCAATGTGTGAAGGTTACCTAATAGTAGCTCTTAGGAAAGACCTATCAGTTGCTAGAAAGGAAAAGCCAAAATTTAAATTTAGAGCCATTATCAACCACCGCTTGGAGGCATTTGAAAGGCAAGAGCAGAAAGTGACATTTCCCCAAGCAGTGTCTCAGCCCCAGTGAGCCGATCTACTCACCATCTGTCATGGGAGCACAGTGGCAGCCTCCCCTTCAGGAGGATGGAGGTGCACTACAGAGAGAGGCTTGGGGAACTGGTTTGAGAGATGGGACCAGATTCTACAAACACTCAGGACAAGTTCGATCTCTACACAGGGGAGAAAGAATGCGCAACTTCCATAAGGGCCCAAAAGAAGACAAAGCCAGGTCCACATGCACACAAAACCGCTGCAGAAAGTGGGTATCCAGGGACGATGAAAATGACAGAAACCATGGGCAGTAACTGTCACAAAATGCTACACATCCTTTAGCTTGTCTGATCCTATTCCTAAGGCAAGCATACTTGCTTCAGAAGGATTTTCCAAGCTGAGTTCCCAAGCTGATTCCATGTGTCAGACATTGAGTCTTTCCAGTGGATCAGTTCACCTCTCCTTCATGGACAAAGCTCCCCCTCCCTGCCCCAGTCAGTGCCCTTCAGGGCCGGGGACACAGGCTATGCAGCAGGACAGCCTTCAGCTCGATCCCAGTTCTGCCACACACCAGCTGTGTCTTGCTTTTCTATCTGTAGACTGAAAAGAATGGTACCTGCTTCAAGGACTGTTAAATTTAAGGCAAATGAAATAAAAATGCTCATAAAGGTTTTAGCTACTAAAAAGCCAAAGACCTTCTGCCTGCACTTCCTGGCTCCTCCCTCCTGTGCCTCTTCATATCCCTCCCTGCAAATCACACCCTGCCTCACCACAGGGCTTTCTGAGGAACAAAATGAACTGCTTCAATGTTTGCAAGGTGTCGTTGAGGGCTCAACTTCCCCACATTAGCACCCGCTGAGGTACAGCAAGTAACTGAGCAAAGATAGTTTTGTGTGGGGACACGGTGCTGCCCTGGCCACTGAGGCCACACAGAGTTAGCACACTTCATAGTCCTCAGTAAGAACTTGTCTTCTCCAGCGAGATCAAAATGGAAAGGCTCAGACAGGAGGGCACAGGCTCTTTATTTCCTCTACGGAAACCTGAATTGAGTGAAGGCTTACTGGGGAGGCAGCCTGCAGGGATCCATGCCACCTGTAAAATGAGCAGTCAGAGGCACGCCTTCCTTCACCATCTCCACATCCCTCACACACTCACTGAGCATGTGGTCTATGCTTGGCGTCGCCGCATACTGCAGGAAATGAGGCTACAACAGCTCTGATTTCTGCTCTCAGAAAGTTCAAATTTTAGGGGGCATGCTTCATTTCAAGTTAAAAACAATGGAAAGAAACACTTGACTTTCTGGGGAGGGGGCCGTCCTCATTCTCAGTAAAGCATCTTCTCTTCTGTTATGTTTGGGTCTCTGCAGCAAGCTTTTCAAGCACAAGGGAAGGCAGTCAGCCTCATGTCATAGATGGAGAAAAAACTTGGAAAATGGAGAGGATTTATCCAAGGTTACCAGGGTGATTCAAGGTAAGGCTGAGACTTGAATAGTGTTTTCCTGATTCCTTATCAAATGTTCTTATTATGCAACAAGCTTTCATTTCCCCAGCTGCTAGGGAAATCCTTGTAGATAGTTGTGGAAATGAATTAAATCAATACAATAAGAAGCCTCCAGGAAAAGCTTCCTAAAGACTGGTGAAGGGAGTGGGGCACACTCTTTTTTCACTTTTCCTCCTATCTGATTAACTACAGCAGGCAAAGGGTGACCTCTCCTCTCCCTAAAGGTAAAGGCCACATGTGCAGCTGCACCTGAAATGCCTTCCTATTGGAAGAACTCTGCATGTGAGGTGGAGCTCTGTGAACTCACACACATCACTACACCTCTGAGCATCAACATTCTCCTCTGAAGGACTAACGGTACCCCACCATCTTTGGGCCATGTATTAAGTGAGCTCATGGTGGTGAGTTTCTTGGCATTGTGTAGTACTTAATAAATGGTAGTTATTTTATCATTATTATCACAGTCATTATGAATTTGTGACCCATATAATCAAATTCACTCAAAGACCTACTTCTTCAAAATCTCTCACCATCAAAAACCCTGCACTTTTGGGTCTATAGGTGGTAGGGAGGGCCACTGACTTTGCTTCTTTGTGAAGCAGAAGTCATACCACTTTTCCACTGAGTGACACAGCTATCCGACAAGGCAGGGGGCTGAGGCAGGACCGTAGCTATGCCATGAAGGAGAGGATGGAATCTGGAGTCCAGCATCCCCAGGAAGGTTTTTCAAAACCAGACTCCCCAGGGGGTTTTCCAGGGCCAGGAGCAGGGAGAATACTGAAAAGGTTCAGAAAGGAGTTCAGGAAAGAGGCAGAAAAACATTAACTTTAAAAAACTAACTTGAAACAAATCAGTAGCTCTGTATAAAACACCTCCCAGCCATCATTTCCGTCCAGTGGGATTGCCTTCACTCTGTACTTTCTCTAAGCTTCCTGGTAACCAGAAGCATCCATTGCATCCCATGTAAACTTGAACCAGGAGACTCAGGTTCTAGTAGTTGCTTAGGCAATAACCCCACTTCTCAGGTTTTAGTTTTCACATTGCCAAAG
This sequence comes from Dasyprocta punctata, assembly GCA_004363535.1. Classification (NCBI taxonomy): domain Eukaryota; kingdom Metazoa; phylum Chordata; class Mammalia; order Rodentia; family Dasyproctidae; genus Dasyprocta; species Dasyprocta punctata. Next base: position 105,684 of record RJWM01002157.1, on the reverse strand, counting down.
GGGTAAGGGAGCAGGGACCAGGGGCCAGGGGGAAAGACAGTGGCTTCTACAATTCCCTCTAACTCAGACTCATGGATGCTTCAATGGTCAGCGAGACACCCTTCCTCAAAACGGACTCGGGTTCTTCTCTAGGGAGCAGTTACAGCGTTTCTTCCTGTAAAACCTCCCGTAGAATGTGCCACAGACTTGAAGTCACAGCCTCGTCTCCTGCACATTCATCAGAGAAACTGAACTTCCTCACCCCACTGCTGTCATCAATGTGAGTTGGCTGTGTTTTTCATTTACTCAGCAATCTCTCACAGATTTGAAAGATGAGAAGTGTCTGTCTTCCATATGAGTTCATTTCTACCTTGAGACACAAATTGCCTGATCAGCTTGCTCCTGAGCATGCGTGAAGAAAGATCAAAAGAGCAATAGCAGGTTGTCAAGTCTATCAGTCTTGGAGAGAGTTTACCAATCCTCCTGCACCTCATCTCACCCACCATTACACTCACCTCTCTGGATGTAATTAGCTTTCCATGACAATTACCTTTGTTTTGCAGAGAATGTATTGGCAGAAACACACAAAAGGCTGGAAAAGTCAAGGTCCCTGACCTCAAAGAGATTTCAGGCAGCTCAAGAGATGGATCAACTATTATAATACACCACACTGACCACACATATGAGATGAACCATGCAAGGGACCTTAAGTACTGTGGGAGCTAAGACACAGAAAACCCTTGTGGAAGGGAGTGTTCCCTGCAGCCATGAAATTTGGTTCAATGTTTTAAAGGATGTGGAGGAAACAAAGCAGGGGGGCGACCAGGAGCAAAGGTAGCACCTGGGAAAGAGGCAGAGAATCAGATTTGGAGCCCTATTTTGTTGAGAGGAACGAAAAGCAGCTCCCATCTGCTCTCATCCAAAGGAGACAGAATCTGTGTGTCAGAACGGAAGGCTGGGAAGGGCACTGTGAAGGCGGTGGAGAACAGGGAGGGCCTAAAATAAGGAACAAGCCTAGAAAAGCAAGAAGGAAAGGGTTTGTGTCTGGTGAGACCTATACATCACTGTCCTCCTGGCTTCCCATACCTTTCTTTATTCCTGCCTATTTATGTCAAGGTCTTTAACATTCCCTGCAAATTAGAATGAAAAACGAAACCCGGAAAACTTTCAAAGCCGCCCTGTGTCAATAACATCTCCTAACTTTTTAGTTAGTTCTGCCAAAGAAGGCAAATAGAAATGCCTATATGTTCTCACCCTCAAAATTGAGATGAAAGCCCATATCTCACTTTGAACACATTAAACATCCTGGGGGACATATAAATTCACAAGGTGTGGCCAACCTCCTCTTTCTTTCACATTAGCAATGATATGACTATAGAGGACCTTGGAACCAGAGACCTGCGAAGAAATGCTAATAAGTTCTCCCAAAGTATTAACTCCTTCTATCATTACTCAGTAGTGCAGGTACAAAGTCTCATCTGAGACTCAGGGTAAACTCCCATTCCTAAATTATAAAGTCAAAAATGAGTCACAAACATCCAAGACACAGTGGCACAGAGAAAGTTGACATTTTCGAGCCCAAGGAAAAAAATAGGTAAATAAAGAAGAGTCACTGGTCCTCGGCAAACCAAGATGTGGAGAACTGTGACTGCCTCTAGTGCATCTTCAGTGATCTAACTACACTATATTTGCTTGTGGCTAGAATTACCAAGAAAATCTGAGACTGACAATTGGAAGCTATGTAAAACTGATGAAGCTTTAATAAGAAAATGTTTTTCATTCAAATGGGATGCCCTTGATGGCAGTCTATGTTCTGTTACTATAGAAAATACCTAAGGCTGGGCTATATAATGAAAAGAGGCTTAGTTAGCTCATAGTTTGGGAAGGTAAAGTTCAAAATCAGTTGACTCCATGAGTTTGGTCTCTGGTAAGGGCCTCTCTGGCAACACAACTATATGACAGAGAAACAGAAATGAACCAGCTGTATATAGAAGGGGCCAAGCATACAGTGTGCCTCATTTTATAAAAACCAACTCTCAGGAGAACTAACTCAGTCTGCTAAACCAGCATTAATTCCTTCCAAAGGCTGTTTCTGCATGACCTAATTACCTTGCACTAAATTCTGCTTCTTAAAGGTTCTGCCACCTCAAATCACCATACTGGAGACCAAACAAGCAGCATAGGAACCTTTGGGATCACACTCAAACCGTATCTGAATCATAGTATTCCATGCCTGCACTCCAAGGTACATGTCCTTACAATGCAAGATAAAATCACCCCATCCCCAACAGTCCCAAAGTCTTAACTCCTTCTAGCATCATTCAAAAGTATAAGTCCAAAGTGTCATCTGAGACTCAAAGGAAACTCTTCCCAGTCACGTACTTATAAAATGAAAAGTAAGTCACATACTTCAAAGATACAGTGGTACAGACACAGGGCCAAAATTCCTATTCCCAAGAAAGGATGGCTAAATAAGTAAGAGTCACTGCCGTCAAGAAAAGCAGCTCAAGCACTTGCCTGGTAAGCATGAAGTCATGAGTTTCGTCCCCACTACCAAAACAAAACAAAACAAATGAATGAACAACAACACAAAAAAAGACCAAAATGCAGCAGGACAGGCACTAAATCTTAAAGTTCCAAGACAGCATCCTGTGTGTACAGCAGCAGAAGTGGGTCCCTAAATCCTCAGGCAACCCCACCCCTAGGGCTATTCTCTGAGGTCCACATTGCAAGTTAATCCTCTAATAGTCCCAGACCAACAATGTACATTGCCAGTAACGTGAACTTTCTGGAGTCTAAAGAATAGTGGCTCCACTTTTATGACTCTGCTAGACAATATACTGGGGAATCTCTACAGTGGCTCCAACCTCACAGTAGGATTCTTTATGGTCTCCAAGTCTTTTCTCTGAAATTGTAGTAGAAGCTACCATACCTTAAACTTTTGCACTCCACACACCTCCAAAATCAGCACTATATGTATGTCCAGGTCTGCCATTTTCTTCATTAGGAATGGTGGCATAAGTCACACACGGCCCCCCTTGAATCATGACTGCAGCCACCACAGAAGCAAGGAGGGACTAGAATTTGAAGGCCACCCTGTTTCCCTAACTCATGGAGAGTGTCCCAGGCCTCTTCCCTGAAACCACTGTGCCCAGGCCTCTTGGTCTGAGATGGCAGAGGTGACCTCATAGGTTTATGAGATGCCCAACAGGCTTTTGTCCAATCGTTATGGTGCAAAGTAGCTGCCTTCTTTCTAACTGCACTAATCTCTTTAACAAACTATTGCAGGGTTGCACCTTTATAAGCTTTTTCTTTACTTCTTCTTGGTTAGGCTGTGATGTTTCCAAATTTTTCTGTTCCACTTACCTTTCTCTAAATTATAAATTCTACCTTTAGGTCAAACTACAGTTCCTAAATCCTACATATCCAATTTAAAGTGGCCAAGTGGTTCCCTCTATATTTTTGTTAGAAATTTCCTTTGTAAAATATGGTAAGGCATCACATTTAAATTTACCTTTCCATAAAGCCCTAGGGCACAGACATAGTTCATCCAAGTGCTTTGCAATGGTGTAACAAGGATGACCTTTACTCTGATTTCCAATGAATATCCTACATTCTCATCTGAAATTCCATTAGCATTCTGGTCATAACTATTTATCTAATCTGTAAGACATTTTAGCTCCTTCCTAGTCTCTTTATCTTCTGAGTCCTCACTAGAATCACTCCTAATTCTCCATTTACAGCATTTTAAGCTTTTCTATCCAGCTCCTTCAAAATCTTTCAACATCTGCTCTTTATGGAGTTTCATTGTCATGCAAATTCCACATTTCTAGGTATTGGGGGCATCAGCTATTAGCCTACTCTTAGTGCAAATTTTCTGCATCAGTCCATTTTCTGTTGTCAAAATGAAATGCATGGATCTGAAAAGGTTTGTTTAGCTCATAGTTTTGGAGAGTGAAAATGTAAGCCTGGGTATCCTCATCTGTTTGGTCTCTGGCAACTGCTGTCCTGGCTACATCATGGCTACATTCAGAAGGGTCTGGTGAGTGGCTGGCCTGACTTTATGATGGCCCCCTCTCATAAGAACTGACTCACTCTACAAGACAAGCATTAATTGCTTCCAAAGGTGCTGTTCACAAGGCCTAATTACAACTTGAAGGAAGACTGAGAGGTTAAAATGGGTCTTTAAAAATTAGGATTTTAAAAGTTAAGCTATCTCTCCCATTTCCTCACTCTGTAAGTAGAAGCTGCACCCCCCTAGTCCTGTCTCCAGGGAAGTTTCAACAGAACCAGACATTTTCTCTGTTATGGGACAAAACCTGGCTGCATCCACACATGCATATCTCCTGGCTTTTGTTCTACTTCTATCAATTAGAGCACTTTCATTTATTCAAGCATGGGTGAACTGGTTCTCCTCTCAATTTGGTCAAACTGTGAATGAACTCATTTTTTCTCCCACGTTTATGAACTTGATGGTTGGCAGATGAATGAATCCAGATAGTCAAGACCTAGGTGCAGGCCTCTGATCTGCCCACTAAACTAACAAGCCCATAGAGCTTTGGTGGATACACCCATCCTTACCCAAACCATAACATCCCTTCAACTTCAGAGTCTCAACTGAAGCATCACCTCATAGTGTGTCAAATATTCACTAACTCTGATAACACAATAAATATAGAAATTGAGTTAATAAACTTTTAGAAATTCAAGTTCCTAAACATACTTTGTGAAGCCTCAGAACAAAGGCTTTGTAACTACTAAAGATAACTTTACCTTTTGACCTGACAGAAATAAGAGGAGGACCTTGTCCAATATGTCCAGGAGATGAACCAGGACTGCAAGAGAGTTCACTGGCAAAAAGGAGAATTTCACTTTCCAAATAACCAGGCTGGGGTAGAAGCCCAATAATCTAACAAGTGGATGTTTGTCATTTCCCCTCTGACTTAATTGGGACTCCACAGAGATGAAACAAACTTGCAGATGGTCTATCATTTAGAACAACAGAAATGGAAGCAATACCTTTCCTAACAAAACACAAATCCCACACAAGACACCCTGCTAGTTTAAGGTTCTATTTCAATAAAAAAGGGTTGAGACTGTCTCAAGAACAAACAAATCACTTATAGCAAAAAGGCAATTTGAAGTTCATCCTTTTGTCAACAAAATTGCTGCATAATTTCTAAACTTCTCACAGAGAAGCAATTAGCCAGCAGACACATCTTAGTCCCAGAGTACCTCTCTTTTCTGCATCTGTAGGAGAGAATTTCACCCCCAGGCTCAGCCTCTAGCCACATCCAGACCTTGGTGTCTCTGTAAATCACATCACATCTGGCTCATAAATATAGACTGCTGTGGGAATGCTTGACTGTCTATTGCAATACCACTCAATGTCCAGGAGGGAAGGAATAGCTAGGATGGCTAACTCCTGGAGGGCAGGTACTGTACCCAGTCCTTCCACACATTCCTCACCAAAACTCAGAAGCATATTTTCTAGCTGCAGTTAAGGAAAGAGCAGAATCCAGTCGAGTTCAGTCGCAAGTAGAGTTTCATCCTGAAAGTAGGAAGTGACTCCCAAATGTTCCACAGTCCCCAGGCTAGGAGAGAAAGCGGGTCATGGCATAAACAGAATAACCAGATTCCTTACAGGAAAATCTCTTTGTTCCCATGGGCTTTTAAGCAAGGGTTTTTGACAAGATGCAACTTGATTCTCCTGAGACTCTCAAGCACCTGGAGTCATGAGGCATTTTCTCTTTTTTAAAGTTCTGCCTGGATAGGTTTCAAATTCATCCAACCACCTCCTTTTCTGCCCCCATATCCTTACATACTAATCTAACCATGTAACTGAGCCCATGTCAGGGACATAGACAGACAAGTGCTTTGCATTGCTACTCATGTGTGCTCAGTGGCCAAGAGGCAAAGGGGAACTGGGGACACAGGGAGAAGTCACAGAGAAGCTGGCTAAACAGGGAGCAAAGATGTAACACATCACTTGTTTTCTGTGTGAGCTTTGGGACTCTTCATTTACACTTGGCAGTTTGCAGTACCTTTCTTCCATCTTCCCAAAGCCCACCTTCTATCCCATCCTTCTACCAACATTAATTGAACACTTGCTAGCAGTGGAGCACAGGACTAGGTGCTGGGAAGATTTGGTAAAGGCTCTAGCAACACGTTACCAAGCCAGAATGAGAAGACAACCCCAAGAATTACAACAAACAACAACAACAACAAAATACCTGCCTCCCAATACATTAGTATGTACTGAGTCATTTGTCTATGCCAGCAGTACAAGCTGTTGGGGCTAAGTGGTGAGCCAAAAATAAACATAGTCCCAATTCCCAAGTTGCTCATACTTTACTGAAGAGAGGAGAGGGGAGAGAGGAGGAGAAGAAAAGGGAGAGAAGGGGCAGAGGGAGGGGAGGGGAAACTGAGACACAATTCTTCATAACAACATCAGTTCCAGACAGGGACACGCCCTGGGCTTTAAGTGGAGAAGGCATGTACTCACCTTCCCTGAACTATACGCCCACTGGCAGATTGTACATTTCAGCTTTGATTTCTAGATGAGGACAAATAAAAAAAAATAGTTCCTTGGGTGGCGACATTTAGTTTAATTTTTCCTCTTAGCTCACAGGCTTTCTGCGCCTTCCTCTGCCTCAGCAGTCAAGCTTCCTCACCATCAGACTGCAGGAGTGTCACAGGTTGGTCTTCCAAATGGAGAGTGCTTTCTTGAAGGGACCTTAACTTGCTCATCTCTGTCCCTTCCAGAGTTAGAAACAAAGTTTGACAACAAGGTACACAGAAGCTGAACAGAGAATTGAAGTTTGATAGCCGCTCTCTCCTAGAAAATCTCCACATATGGGAACCCATGTGTTCTTACAGATTCTTTATACTATTTGCTCATGAAAATACTCCATCTACCAAGACAAAAATGAATTCTGAAGTGCTAAATCATGTCAGCTCCTACAAACAAAATAAACTTACATTTTCATCATTTTCCTGTTAAGTACCTTATCAGAACACATAGAGACTTCCCGATTGGCCTTCGAGCATTTCTCCAGCCCCATCTTTCCTCCAGCTCCCAACACTTGCCTTCCAGTACCTAAGTGTCTACCGAATCATTTCTCTGTGCCAGCAGGACAAGCTGCTGGGGCTAAGTGGTGAGCCAAAAATAAACATAGTCCCAACTCCACGTTGCTCACAGTTTACTGGAGAGAGGAGAGGAGAGGAGGGAAGGGAATGGAAGGAGAGGGGAGGGAAGAGAGAAAGAAGGGAGAGGAAGAAAAAGAGAGACAGAGACAGAGATAAAATAATATTATAAATACAAAATTAAATCACAACTATAATGAATGCAGAGAAAAAAATGTATATGGTGCTGTTGAGATGCACAGCAAGGGGCCTTGGTTTGGCTTAGGACATCCAGAAGCGATCTGGGGGCTCAGATCTAAAGAATGAGCCCCCCAGGACTGTTGCTACAGGACAGTGATGGGAAGAGCAGCATCCAAGACTTCCTCCCACCTCTGAGTCTCTGCCCACACTGCTCACTTGGACGCTAGCCGTTTACTCTTGACTCATGAAACTCAGTCACTGTCTTTTCAGGAGATTCTGCCTCTCGCCCACGCTCTTCCACTGCGTGTACAGGGTGTTCAGTACGTGCCTTCTTCTCTTTTGCTACTGAATTCAAGGACTTATTCATATCTCCATCTGAACTGGGAGTTCCCTAAGGACAGATTCTTAATCTAGTAGATTTTTATACATCCAGTGCCTAGAGAGGGACAAGCATCTAGCACATTTATGCTGAATGGGAGAAGAGATACTTGACTAGATAGATGGATGACTATAATGCTGGCCATTCCCAAGAGCTCTCCTGCCTCTTTCAAACATGTGCACTTATACACATCAGTGGGTGGGCAGTCAGCAGCATTTTTCAATTTAGTACCATGATCCTGTTTTCTTCTTACCTGCCTAGGCTCCCAGCAGAATAAGCAGAAGAGGCCAGAATCTCAGAGGACTAATTGAGAAGTACGTGATATTACCCTATATGCATAGCATAGCAGGCAGTACCCAGTAGACACTGGATGTGGTGTGGTTTTTCATCAGGACTAAAGGAAGGCAGCATCATCTCTAGATGCCAAGAGATTCTGAACCAAAAGAAACTCAAGAGTCCACCCAGCAGCCACATGGCAAGAACGCCAGTGCTTCAACCATTAATTTTTCATTTACAAGTTGTTCTTGAATATCTACTATATAACAGGCTCTATTTGAGAAACTCAGCAGGAAACAAGAAAGACTGAGTCCAGTTGCCATGGAGCATACAATCTTGATCAGCAAGAGAAATAAAAATGATTTCAGATATAAGCCACTGATATGAAGAAGGCAGAGCAATAAGCTACAAAGGAACTGAGGGAAAGCTGGCCCTACTGTGTGGTGCTCAGAGAGGGCCATCAAGGTTATGACCTTTCAGCTGAGACTAGAATGATGCGAAGGTGTTGGCCATGGGAAGTTCAAAGGGAATAGTATTCAAGCAGAGCGAATGGTATACTCAAAAACCCAGATGTGAGATGATCATGGCATGTTGCAGGCAGACAAGTATGTGAAGTTGACTAGAGCAGAGTGATGGAGAGAAAGATGTTGAAATATATGAAAAAACAGGGGTCAGACAGCAAGGGTATCATTCTGCAAGTGATGAGAAAATGCTGCGTTGTTTCAGTTGACCACTACTCAGTCAACACCTCCTTTGTGAAGAACAAAGTCTACAAGCAAATGCTAAAGGAAACAGAGAAACCAAAGAGGAGGCCATGCAATGGCCCAGATGCTTGAAGGCAGTAGCCTGCACCAGTGTTAAGGGAAAAGGAACAGTGGTAAACATTCAGATTGGGATAGATAGTCTAGAGGCAAAGAAGACAAGATATGCTAATTGAATGGTTAAATGGGACGAAACAAAAAGAGTCAAAGTAACTCTAAGGTTTCTGACCTGAGTCATTGGAAGGAGTGTAGTAGAGCAGATTTGGGGAGGTACTGGAAGCTGGGGACAATCAGGAACTCTGTTTTTGCCACACTAGTATAAGATGACAACCGGCTATTTCAGTAAATAGGACTAGCAGGCCACTCAGCCACTCTACCCATACACCATGTTATTCCTCTTCGCTGTGAGAAAACCAGGAAGTGCAATCCTTTACATATTGATAGGACTGCCGAGAGATCATAACAGTTCGCATTCAGTGAAGTCTGGGTCCAGGTTCCACCAGTGTCACTTAGGCAAGGAACAACGTTCTTGTGAGTGTCAGTGTCTTGAACTGTAGAAACGTGGGCATGATCCTGCAACCCAGGGTTGTGTGAGGAAGGGCTGTGCTGGGGAGTGGTCCAGGTACCCAGTGTCTGCAGCCGGGTTAAAACCCCACGGCTCTGATTCAAATTAGGCCCTGACAGCAAGGGGTGCAGTGGAGCCAGCAGCAGCTCTCCCCTCTCACCATTAGCTACTGGCATGCTTTGGGTGATAGAAACCTTATGAAAGAAAAAAGCCTGAGAAATTCCAAAGCAGTACAGCAATGCAGTTGTGAGTGACTGAAATGGCAGGTCAAGAAAAATGACAGCTACAGGGATAAAAATGTGAATCTACAAAACACGCAATCAAGAAAACCTGTGAGCTGTAAAAACCGAGTAACCTCAGGAACCTTTAGTCCCTTCCACAGCTGTACTATTCTGTGCCAACAGAACAGAAGAATCTGAGTGGGTGGCAGGCAGGAGGAGAAGGGGGGCTCCCTCACTGATGGGGTGGGGATATCGAGGATACTTGATTTCCTAACACAGCACCAAAGTCATGTGACAGCAGCACTCTGTTTATATGAAATGATAATGGGGCAGTATATGCAGGGGCCTCCATAAAGGGATCCTGTGGGGCGCCCACCCTCAGCCTCTGCCTGCAGGGACCCCTGAAGTTGCTCAATCATGTGCTATATTCATTTTCCATGTATAGGCATTCCTCTTTCTGGGCAGCTATAATAAAACAGTGACCACTGCCCAAGACCAATAAAACAAAACACAAATGAGTTTCCATGTCAACAACTTTGGTGTGAGGTACTTGGGAGCAGGCACCACACAGAGGCATGCCAAAGGGGAAGCTATCATCTTTGGAGACCAAGGCCTCCATCTTATCCCCAGTAACCCTAAGACTCCCTGTTCAGGACTCTGCAATGCCCCCCAGGCCAGATTTGGGGTGGGCCAATAGTGTTAGGAAAAGAAAGGGTCCACTTGAGGGGAAGAGCTAACGTAGGAGGACCTCGGCCACTTGGAAAAAGGGAAGATGGTGACTCTGGAGGACAATGCATCACAACAGCAGGGCTGAATCTAAGAAATCTATGAACCAGCCCATGTCATTATTTGTAATCATCTGTGAAGGCAAGATTAATAAATCCTCAGTTGGCAGCCAAAACATTTCTTACCTTATTCAATATAGTTCTGCAAACATTAGTCAGAGCAATTAGATAAGAAAAACAAATAAAAGGAATAAGGATAGGAAAGGAAGAAGTTAAATCATCACTATTTGCAGATAAAATGTTACTCTACCTAGAAGACCCCAAAAACTGTACCAAAAGACTTCTAGATTTAATAACTAAATTCAACAGCATAGCTTGATACAAAGTCAACACTAAAAAATCAATAGCATTTCTGACACCAATAACAAACTCACTGAGAGAGAAATTAGGAAAACCACACCTTTCACAATAGCATCAAAAAAAAAAACACTTAAGAATCAATATAAAGAAGTAAAAGACTTTTACATTTAAAACTATAGTAATCTGAAAAAGGAGATTGAAGAGGATATTAGAAAATAGAAAGATGTCACTTGTTCTTGGACAGGAAGAACCACTATGGTGAAAATGACCATACTCCAAAAATTGTTGTATAGATTTAATGCAATTTTGATCAAAATACCAATAGCATATCTCACAGAATTAGAGAAAACCACCATAAAATTCATTTGGAACCAGTAGAGACCTAGAATAGCAAAAGCAATTCTGGGCAACAAAGGCAAGGCAAGGGGCATACAACCCCTGACTTGAAATTATCCTACAAAACTACCTTGATAAAAATAGCATGGTCCTGGCAAGAAAAAAAAATCAAAACAAACAAAAACAGACCTGAGGATCAGTGGTACAGACTACAAGATGCATAAACAACTCCAAACACAATCAGTCATTTATCTTTGACAAAAGTGTGAAACACATTCACCGGATTAAAGATAGCCTCTTTAATAAATGGTACTGGAACAACTGGCTTTCACATGCCAAAGACTAAAACTAGACCCACGTTTGTTACCCTGCAATAAACTGAAATTGAAATGAATCACAGATCTAAACAATAAAACAGAAACACTAAATTCGACAAAGATAGAATAGGTAGAACTCTTGAAGACATGGGTATAGACAAAGACTTTATGAACAAGATACCAATCACACAGGACATATCATAAAGAATCAACAACTGGGATCTCATATTATTAAAAAGCTTTTGCACAGTATAAACAAGCAAACAAACAGAAAACCTCACAGAGTGAAGAGACAACCAATGAAGTGGGAAAAACATTTTGCCAGCTATTGGTTAGACAAAGAACTAATATCTAGAATATATAAAGAACTCAAAAAAAATCAGATCCCCCAAATTTAAAGACCCAATCCAAAATAGACACCTGAAATGAGTAGACACTTCTCAGATGAAGAAGCAGAAATGGCAAATGAATATATGAAAAAATGTTCAACATCACTGGTCATTCAACAGATAAAAATTAAAACAACAGTAAGATTCATCTCACTCCCAAAAGAATGACTATTATCAAGAACTCAACCAATAGCAAATACTGGCGAGGTTATGGGAAAAAAGAACCCTTTTTCACTGTTGGTAGGAGTGTAGACTGGTGCAACCACTGTAGAAATCAGCATAGAGATTCTTCAAAAAACCTAAATTAGAGCTATTCCATTTCTTGGTATCTCCCCAAAAGAGTTAAGAACATCATACCATCATGATATATGCACACTTATATTTATAGCAGCACAGTTTGTAATAGCTAAATCTTGGAAACAACGCAAATGCCCATCAACTGATGAACAGATAATGAAGTGGGCTTTTTAAAAATACAGTGGAGTACTACTCTGTCAAAATGAAGGATAAACTTGAGATATTTCTAGGTAAATAGATACACCTTGAGACCATACTCTTAAGTGGAATAAATTGGACCCACATGTTCAAAGATCACACCATTTGTCTGGTGTGAGAAACTGAAACTGTAAATATGGATCAAAATATGTAATAGATATTGTGAAATAGGAAGAAAGTGTTCAAATGTGAATGAGAACTAGGGAGGAGGTAGGGGGAAGGGAGGGAGAAAAAAGGAAAAAAGGAGAATTGAGAAGAGGGGAGGGAAATGGGGAAAAAAGAAGAATCAAGATACATCAGTACAAATTCCATATGATGAATGTTATCTAGGTATATCTAAAATGTACCAATAAAATTAATTTATAAAATAAAAATATTTAACATCTCATTTTGTTGCTATTTCTAATGACAGCCAACATTTCCTAGATTATCTTGAGATTATTCTCTTAAATTGACTTTGGGAACCAGAATGATGCATGGAAGCCTAACTACTCCAGGTCAGGGCTAATAGACCACAGAATTGTTATCAACAGAGCCAGATTCTGTCCCCATCTCTCTTTGTATTATCCTAAGGGGCTTGATTTTATTATAGATGGCTAAGTTAGGTAGAAATATCATAGGCTACCAGACAGGGCTAGGCCCTCAAGGGAGTCAGTGCAGAGGATGAGAACACATTACAACTACGGATGGTGGTGCATCTGTTGAAGGCCAGTACTCAAGATAAAGATGGAATGACCAGGCCTACATATTTCCCCAGGGAATAAGATAATTGAATCACCAATAAAGTCTAGACAGACATCTGTTATCCTGGTAGGTGATCAAAACCCCCTGATCCATCCCTTCCTAAGGAAGAATTTTGTTCTTTCCATGTACACCTGCTATGTGACCTGCTTCCCCACTGCATCAATATTACCTAAGTGGCCATACTTGTAATCTTATTGGTTGATCATAGTTTTGACCCACATAATATTCAGTTTGTGAGTTTGCCCTGCAAAATGTCCTTTGAGAAGTGGGCTCATTGGAAACCCACTTTCAGGTCCCCTGCTGTCTCTCAGGAGGTATTGCTCTCAATAGTTTTCCTACTCTTAACCTTTGTTGTTCCTTAAAGTTCATTCTTCAATTTTGGGGAACATGAAATTGATAAATCTGAAATCTAGCAGGTTGGGAGTTACATTCATTCCCCCTAGATCAATCCTAGGAGCTATCTCATAGGAATGATGTGAGAATTATTCCTGAGAAAGTCATGGTAGGTGCACAGCAGAGGGGGTGATGCATGGTGAACAGTGGGTGAGGTAAGGTTACCAGTGTTTCTATGGATTGCATTTCCTTGATGAACAGGACAAACATGCAGAAGCTGTGATACGATGCCCAGACCGAGTGAGCGTGGTAAGTAGGCCTTTTGATAGAGATTCTAAAGCATATCCTAGTCTCTAGTCCTATGCGCAAAGGCCTCAGCCTAGCTTTTTGTCCCCTTGCACATCTGGAAGAACTGGTTAGATTCTAGGACAACAATGGTTGGTCAACAACTATAACTGCTGGCCACTGAGTTTTACAACAGGACTATGCCTCAGACCTTTGGTTTGCAAATTTCAACAAAGGTTGAGCAGTTATTCCCAAACTCTATAAAGTACAGCCATCTCAATTCATGTAACTTAGCAGCCCCTACACACGCTGAGTGTATCAGAAGGGTTCAGTAAGTTCCTGAAAAATGAATGAACAATGGAGTGGGGATGGAGTGATATCACAGTGAGCCAATAGACAGTCCTATCTGCAATGCTGGGCAGGTCTTTATTCACTTCCTACCACCTCAACCCATGCAACACTATTATAAACTCAGGCCTACCCTGACTCCACTAACAGGAAATCAGGCACACCTGAAATGTCTGTTGGCCTAATGCTCACTATGCATTGCCCAAGTGAATGAAAATAAACCTGAATGTTATCTCACACCAACAACTCGAGCATCTATCATGTTGGGAACTTCCACGGGATCAACAGCAAATAAGAAAATCCCTGCCCAAACTAGTGTTTGCTGCAGAATATTCCCTCAACAGGAGATCAGTATAGTCATTCTCACCATTACCACCCCCACTGTTTGGGAAATGGCATAATTTCACCTCCTTGGGAGTAGGAGGCCAGAGGGAAGACTGAAGGGGGAGTAATTAATAATTTTAGATATGTTATCGATATGACAGACATATTCTACCAACTTAATATGGATTAATTTGGTTCTCACACACACACACACACACACACACACACACACAAACTTTGAGATGGGTATTACCATTATCCTTATTTTGCAGATAAGCAAAATGGCGCACCAAGAGGTTACACAAATTTTTCTGTGTCACACATCTAACCAGCAAAACTGGAACACAAGTCAGTGGCATCTAGGTCTAGGCAACAAGCTCTGAATCATGACTTCGATGTGCCAGCCTTCCTTTGTCCTTCCACCCCACACTTCAATCTGCCCATACTGCTGCCTCTTCAGCTGACTGACCACAAATTATCTCTTTTCTATGTGTGCTTTCCCCAGAACCAGAGAGCAATCTATAGAGGACCAGGGACCACCATGGATCTAGCACAGGGTGGTTGAGTCTGGTGGCTCTGCAGGGGTCACCCTAGAAGAGAGTGCCAAAGCAGACCCCAGAAAAGTCTATGGCCTCTTCCAACTCTGAGGACTTGGAGATCCAAGGAATGAGTCAGTGAATGGAACTGATACTCCTGCAGACTCAGAAGACAAAGAAGCCCCTTGCAAGCACACTACTTTCAGAGGGACCGTCTCCCTTGCCCCCCTATCATGTACAGGATGTCTAGGAAACAGTTACACACTTCGCATACTTTTTTCTAGTCATACAATAAAACGTCACTGTTCATCCTACCCAGGTTTTCTCTGAAAGGTCACTGGTGTGAAGGTTTCCCGGGCCACCTTAGAAGACTTGCTATGCAAACTCGGTCCCTCTCTGGTTGGCTCCTGCAGTTGTTTCTCAGTTCCCCAAGACCCTTCTCCTCAAAGACAGGACAGAAGGGCACCATCAAGAAGGGAAAAACAGGCTTTGTCCCTGAAAGATGTTAATACCCCTGACACATTTCAAGCGTTGAGAACTCTCTAGGAAAGGAGAATCCAGAGTGATGGAGTGTTCAGAGTAACTCCACTTTTTTATTTTTGAATTTTTCACTGGAAAACATTTGAAAAGTGTCAACTCTATGGGCTGCCATTACTCAGAACAAAGTGGGATCTTTCCAAATGATGGAGGATGCCAGTACGAAAAGTGAGGACCATGAGAACAAATGTGAGGAAGCAGAAGAAAGTGCCGCTCACTGGACACACGCTGTACTCCAACTTCTGTTTAATTCTTTAAACAGCGCTCTTGAAGCATAACTGATAGATAATAAAAAATAAATAGTTAAAGCATATAATTTAGAAACCTTTGATACTTACACACACATATATCTTGGTCCTTTTCATTAATATTCATTTTATGTATTTAATACTAAGGTAAAATTAGCTAGAGATACAATCTTCTCTCAAAAAGATAAACTCTGAATATGTACCAAAAAAGGAAAATTAGTGCAGTAATTTCTATATAACCTCAAGCCAACAATTTTCAAGATTCTTTCATAGTTGCTTCATCTGACCCCTTTTTCTTGCTGAATTACTAAAGTAACCCCCCGTGCTATTTGTGATATATCACTTAGAGCATACATGTGTTCTTTTTAGTTAACTACAATGCTATTGTCGTGTGTGATTTCCAGCCTGTAATCATTTTTTCTTTAATGTCCTTAAAATATCCTCTTATTTAAAAAATCTTTGGACCATCTGTTTCAATTTGAGTTCGGCTAATGTTCACATAACATTTGGAGGCAGCATCTCCTACTTTGCCTTCTTTTATTTAAACACCACGTCCATTTTCTGGCCCCTGCAATTACCTCACAATCTGACTTTGTTTTTGTTGTTGTTGGTGGTGGTGGTGGTTTTTTTAATTTTTTTATTTTATTTTGTGTGATCTTCTTAAACTGTTCCCCTGCCCAGCACACCAGGGACATGGGAAATGGGACTGATCAGATTTAGGTTCAATTCCTATTGCCAAAAATACTTCTCATATCTCTGAGTCACATATACTGTATTCTACCACACGACATCAGGGGACAGGCAATGTCAGTCGCCCAGCTAAGTGATTTTCAGATTCACCACTGAGCTCAATGCTGCAAAGGCCTTAGGCTCATCCATAACCTTTAGTCCAACAGTGCCATAAATGCGTGGTTGCTGTCTACCTCAGTTGGATCATAAGGGGTTACAACAGGGATTTTTCTAGTTATGTATTTCCACATTTATTAACTGTTCTTTCTATAAATAATTTTTCCACATTGAATGGGACTTTAGGTTTACTCTGAAGTATTGTTTGTACAGAAAGAATGCATACAAGTACAATTACTTTCTTTAATTGCCAAATTTAGAATAAGGAGCTGGGGCCCAGCTTTCTTACCTATGATGAAGCTGTTTACATGAAACTGTTTTCATTAAATTGTACTTTTAATGAACACTTTTTAAAATTCTAGACATTTCAGATTAATCTGCTAGGTTTTGATGATGTATTATTCATTGCCTACGTCTCAAATTGCCTCTTTCAAACACAGTGAGCCTGTGAACTTACTTTATATTTTGTATCTGAAAAATTCACCGCTTAAGTTCTTGGGGGCTTAATTCTGTTGTTTTTGCTGCCTCTTGCACTTAGGAGCTTACCCCCTTCCGTGGCTTAAAGCACGATGAGTCATGTTGTGCAGAGATTTGAGGGAATTCTGTGAAGCACAGGTTGTAGCTTCAGTCCACTCTCTCCCTGGAAGGACTTGCTCTTGATTGTTCCAGGCACCCTGGTACATTCCCCACCTAGGACCACTTCAAGCTTCCTACACCATACAAACAGTATGCATCTAAATGACACACTTAGGCCAAAATTCATTTAGTATGCCACAGGACATCTAACTAGCCACTACTGGTCCAATTGGTTTATAACTGTGATATGTCTATCATTCATCTATCTATCTATCTGTCTGTCTATCTATCTATCTATCTTCAAATGCTTTTTTTGTAACCTAAAAGAACAGGTGACCTTTTCTCTCTATTCAGAGTCGAAGCTGAGACTGATGAGTTTTCCTGTTGTCCTTTTTGATCATCAAAAAGATTTTTTAAATATCTAAACTACCCTTGAACTCAAGGTGGACACACTGAAGATATTGGATTTGTTTGTAGGGGTCTTAGCTCTAATTTCCCACCTTATTAGGACTTAAGGAATTGTTTCTAGTTAGCAAGAAGCAGCTACCTCATAGAATCTTGGTTACATTAGCTTCTTACCTGCCCAGATCCCAGATAAGTAGTCAAGACCCTTGCTGGTTTTCCATGCCCTCCTCCCCTCAAACCAGGTATTTCACTTATATCTTGCAAGTTCAACCATTCAAAGAAACTGTGCATTATAGATTGGAATTGTGTATCAGAGAATTTTCCACTACCTCTAGTCTACCACACAGTTGGATACACAGAGATCACTCCAATGTGATACGGTCAATGAACCACAAGAAGGAAATATCTGGTGCTTATCAGAGTTCATAGGCAAGAGAAGTTCGAGCTTTGCAAAAAGGGCAGAAAAGGCTTCATGGAGGAGCTGCTCTTTAGGTTAACCCTTATAGCTGAGACCCTAGGAATAGAGTTACTACTTTTCTGGTGGGGAGGGATGTGAGGAAGGTAGGCTCTATTCATTCTATTCTGACACAGTGCATTCACGCTCAAAAAACAGAAGCTGGAGATACAAATCAATAGTAGAATGTGCCCCTGGATTCAATTCTTGGCACTAAAACATATCAACATAAAAGGAATGTATCTCCTGTGTTCCTTTTCTACCTGTCCCTTGTCTGCAGCCAGGGAATTAGGTGTTAATTAATTTGCACTGAGGAGGGAACGGGTAGCTGGTCTAGACAGCTTCCAGCAGGAAAGGGTAGGAGAAAGCATGAGAGAAATATTGGATTTTGCTCACAGTCACCTTTGGAGCATCCCACCTTAACTAATACACATCATCTTTTGTTCACTGTACTGGAGAGAGAAAACAAACCTTTCTAATGAGCTCTATCTGGTCAAGCTGGTCAGGGTCCCAGCTCTTGTCTTACCTAGGTTTTCATTTGGCTGCTAAAGCACAACCTGCCTTTGGGAAGGCTTGGATCCCAAAGTAGTCCTCAATGCCTTTGTAGCAAAGCTTAGGAAAAGTCACTTCTTTTGACCCAGGATCTCTTCTGCGGCTGGAAGTGTGCTGCCATCAGTGCCTCACTGGCTAGGGCTCAGGAAGGCCATCATTGCCCAGAAAATGCATTCCTGTTTTGTGCATGCCATATAAAGATTCCAAAATCTTTCATTTGTTTCAGAAAGGCGAGGGAATAGAAACCTACATTGGTAAAAATGTAGCCATTATTAATGTTATTCCCTTTGATATTCTATTGTGGCAATAATTCATAGTACATTTTAACCCAACTGAAGAATAAGGAATTCCCTAAGTTCCTCATCCACTATGCAAGACCTAGCCCAAGACTTAGAAAGTGAGCTTAGCTTTTCTGAGCGCTTTACATATCTGGTGCTGAAATGTACTCTTGGAAAATGTTGAAAGGCATCTATCTGTACTCATATGATCAGTCTGTCAACAAGGAATACACTGTTTCTTTTAAAAAGAAAAACAAAAGCAATATGATCATAAACTTAATTAAAGTTGTTTGTAATGATTTAATTAGATTTATAGCATTGTGCATAATCATTCTAGCCAAGGATCTTTCTGTCTTTTAAAAGATTGGTAGGCAGACATCTCATGCACTTTGCAATTTTACCTGATCTTTAATTTCATCTCCTGATGAGGGGATGTCAAGAACCATCATGTTCGGGTAACTGCTTTCTCAAACGGCTTATTTGCGGACTCAATAGAACTGACAACAAGAAGGTTATTCTTCCTAATGTGTTTTTAACAAAAGCACAAAATAATTACATGGCATTCTACTCAGGGCATTTGAGAAGAAGAAATGAAATCCTATTTTTCGAATCTTGGTTAAATGCATGTTTGCATATAGAACACAGAAATAAGTGGTAAAATAATTAGTTGAATTGCTTCCTTCTGCTCTAACTCCACAGCTAATCTGCATGCTGAAGTAGTCTGTGTAAATCCTGGAGATGAATTTTCGCCATGCCTGGTGTCTGAACATCTGTGCTTTCTGAAAATGTCAAAATAACTATTTTACCTGCAAGTTTATCCTCAGGAGCCATAAAGACTCTTATCTTGGCATGTCTAAGAAGAAATAAAGGTTGAGTAGAACTGAGGATAACTGTGGCCCCATGATCAGAAGAAAATATTACTGCAACAGGCCAAAAGTTTTCAAAGAATTCTCAGTTAAAATGACTACTTTATTTTGGATGATCTTTCTGTTTAACTAGATAATATCTGAGGTATAAAACTTGTCTGTGTACTCTGCTATAAATGTCTCTCCTAGATATACCTATGCTTTAACACTACTCAAGTTCTTGTCACTGAGATGAAGATTCCAATGAGGCTAACATTTTTGATATTTTGTGATTAGTAGTACACTACTTTTTAAATCCTACTTGGTCTAGGCTATACTCACTTCCTCCTCCTTCTTTCACTACAAACATCTTACTATTGTTCATGGTGAAGGGCAGGGTGGAGAAACTCTTTTGATCCAAGTAAGCCTGGATAAATCATTTGAATGGGGATGAACATGATTCAAAATGTGTCAGTCAGAATCTTTTTTTTTTTTTCCTGGGATTGGAACATACACTGGTAAATTTCTTGGGATTTCTACTTTGGGAACAAGCATGTCTGGGGCTTTCAAAATCCATATTTTCTGCTGAGGGGACAGAACCTCTTTCTTGGCAGAATAAAGCCAAGCAGAGAAAATGACAGTGAGAGATAGAAGGAAATGTAGCTTAATGATTGTGAGTTTACCTTTCTTTCTCTGAGTTCTAACAACTGAAAGATACTTTGTACCTTTTTATATCACAGATTTTCTTTTCTTCATTTAAGTGAAGTTTGATTTGTGTGTTTCTGTCACTTGAAGTCAAAAGCACCCTCATGGTACAGCTGGGATTTTACATTACTTTTCAGATGGTTTTTCACTCATGGAAGTAAAAACTGTCCCTCTGGAGTCAAACTGGGGTTTAAACTTCTATTCTGCTATTTACGAGCTGTGTTGAATTTGCAAATGCTCTATAGCTTTGGTTTGTCATCTTTATCTTGGGACTAATAATAAATAGCATCTAGCTTATAGATTTGTTGGGATTAGATGAAATAATACAGGAAATACAATATTATGGTACGTAGTATAATGTCATAATATTTAACACATGCTCAATAATTAAATACTGTTGTTTATTTTGTCACTGCTGTTGCTATTACTGTTATTTAAAAATTACTATGGTAGTGATTGCTAGATAGCCCCAGTATCTAGTCTATTCTAGTATAATTTCAAATTTTGGATGGATGTATAGCTGTCTAGAATTTTCCAGCAGCCTTTGCAGCTTTACGTGGCCTGTGGTCCAGATCTGGCCAGAGAGATATGAACAGATGTGGTTCTGGTAAGTTAAGGGTTTATCTCTTTTTTGTCCCTCCTTCCTACTGACCAGGTTCAGCAGACATCCAGATGTTCAACAATTCCAATCACTGAGAAAGACAGCATCTTAAACTAAAAGGATCCTGGTCAGTGACACTCCGGAGGCAGCGTAGCATTCATAGGCTACTTCTGTGTGCTTTATCCTAACTAATGCACAATTAATATTTTAAATGTTATTCACACTTGCTCCTTCCAAAAGTCCTGTGAGGGAGAAAAGGGGATAATTACAATTAAACTAGGGTAAGAACTCTGTTTAAACTAACAGTGGAGAGTTTTCATACAGTGTAAAGGAGCTCTCATTACCAAATGATATTTGGCTCCCCCGTCTAAGGAAATGAAAGAGGAAATGAACAAGGTTTAAGGGGAAAAGGCAAAACTGGGGCATCTGCCATGGGGGATTTGTCCTAAAACTTCAAACTACTAAATATATGAAGCAAAATTGCTTAAAATTGGCTAGGTGCCATTGAGCATTTCTTGAAAGGCATGGAACTACTACTGTTGGCCTTTTCTAAGTCATAAAAAGTCAGAATAATGAAAGCTCCTACCCGAACCCCTTATCAGCATGTTGGTGTCCACTGCGATCTATCTGCCACAACTCTTTTCTTCCCCTTCTTCCTGAGAGCCCACGTGGATGGAGTCAGGAGCAGTGACTTCCTGTCCCGCACAGTGCTGTCCAGAGGGGAGCACCTCGGGTCTTTCCTCCTTGCTGCCACTCTTATTCTCAGTGCCTTCAACACCGCCACCATGCTCCAGCCTGCTAGGGTACACGGTGCACAACTGCAAACCTTAGACCTTCAGCTTCCCACCCCTTTAGATTCTGGAACATCAGAAACAAGGCTCTCACTGACAAGCCATTTGCAAATGAACACCATTCTCGAGTCTCAGAGAGATGGGGCATGGGGGGCAGGCTGACCCAAAGCATTCCTCAAATGCTAACAGACTCAGCTGTGCTGAAAAATAAAGCAGAGTAGCCAAGCACGAAATATCTCACGCCTGACATGCTCACAGGGTAGAAGTCTGGGAGAACTGAGAAAACAGAGTGAGCTCGGAGCCATCTGGAGCAATCTCACAAATCCACACCCTCAATTGGCTCCAACCCTCAGAATAACCTGTTCTTGGGAAATGCCGGCCAGCAGAGACTGCACTTGCCAAGAACTTCAAACATGACCTTTTCTTGGTAGCAAATGTTGGAAACTATTAAGATGCCTCTGAAAAAATAATCTCATCTCCAGTGACAATATGCTCAAAGAAATGGCAGTGCTGTAAAGCAAGCAGTGCCTGCTCGCCCCTCCCTGAGCTATGCACACTCAGAATGGGAGGGAAGCATCGTCCTCCACAGCGGTTCTTAACTCCTCATCTCTCTTCTGTGTCTAGACATGAATGAGCCATTTGCTAATTGTTTAACAACGATTAAGAAGGAAAAGGGAGGCGGGTGGGAAGTGCAAGCAGATGGATGTTTGCCGTGTGTTTGCCAATTACCAGCAGCCAGGCTGATGCTGGAGAACAGTGCTACTCTCAGGACAACCAGCAGCACTGGGAGAGCCCTCTTCTCAGAGGCCAGGGAGAGCGTCTGCTCTTGGTCTGGAAATGAGCCGTCACAGCCCCGATATTTGGGTATGAGTCACATGGGCATCTATTAGAGAAGGAAATGCAGGCATGGAGGAGCCCTCAGTGAGGAGACCCCCACCAGACCCAACACCTAGGATAGTGGGGACTTCTGCCTCCACACCTTGTGTGCTCCTAAGCCCCCAACACCGCTTCAGGTGAGTTGCTATTTTCTACAGCAGCTTCCCCTCCATGGGGAGCAACCCTGAGATGGTCCACTGAACAGAACCTGTGCAACTGGAACATGAGGGCTGCGCTTGTCACAGAAACGAAGCCAGCAGCTGGGCCCGCTTCACCTGCACCCGACTCCTGCAGCTTTCCATCTTTCTAAGCAGATAACAGAGGAGAAAGGCAAGGGGTTCAGACTCCCAATACTGTACCAGTGAAATCAGGAAGCTGCTGGCAAGAGGATTTGCATGCCCAGCCAGGATGGAGATGGTGAAGGAGTCTCACTGAGCTCTTCCTGAGATGACTTTCTATATCACCGAATTGAATAGTTGCCCTTACCCCTATCACTAATTCAATACTTCTTTAGAGTATTTTCTATTGATCCTGAAACTACCATGCCAATCCAGGCCTCACTCAAGCTGCACCTGAACAATACCAGAAGGCCCCTCGCAGCCACCCAGCCTCCGTCCTGCCCCAGGCGTTCCTCTCCTATACCAGTGCATATAGTTCAAAACTATAAATCTTTAATAGGGTCTCCAAATCTCTGCAGATAAACCCAACCACCTTTCATGTGGTCCTCAAGGCCATGCTGAATGTGGCCCCTGATTACCTCTATCGACTTATTTCTATAGTTCATTTACCCCTGTCCTCACTCCCCGAGGGACCCAGTCACACTGACACTGCATGCCCTTCTGAGTGCTTCACTTTCTTTCATCTTTTCAAACCTCTACTTCTTCTGTCCAAATGAGCTATCTGATGGCACTTTTGCTCTGGGTGGCTCTTTCCAACCTCAATCAGTGAGATCATCACTTCCTCTAAGAAGATTCCTGACACCTCCAAATGGGATCAAGTGTCCCTGCTAGGTGCTTCTGTAGCACCCTGATTGTCCCTTATCTAAACACCTGCTGTATGAACCCATTTTCTGTTTCTACAACAAATTATGCAAAGTTGGTAAAGTATAAAGGAAACAGGTTTCTTTAGATCATAGGGCCCCCTTCGCTACATAGGCATCGTGGTGACGGCCTCATGGTGGGAGCACACGCAAGACAAGATCACGTGGTCAGACAGGAACACAGAGCCCAGGGTGGGGCTAGTTTTTCTCTTTTTATAACAACACACCCTTAAGAGAATTTAATCTTTAACCCATCCCTCCCAGGGTCAGTGTCCCCGCCCCCTATGAATTCATTATCTTTATGAGGTCCCACTGCTTAAGGCTCCCCCCATTTTGACACTAGTAAACAAACACTGAATCCAACTCATGGATTCTTAGCAGACAAACCACTTTCAAACCATAGCACATATTATATGAGAGTAGATTGCTTTCCAAGATATCTACCTCTCTTATAAATTCTATGAAAACTGGGACTTTATTTTGTCTTTCAACATATCCCTAGTATTTGACACAATGTGTCATACAGAGTAAGAAAGAACTCAATGAGAACTTTTTTTTAACTGTCTGTACTATGTCAGTTTTCCTGGCTGGAATGTGACATGAAAGGAAGTCAAGAAATGACTGAGGTGAATGACTTGGGGTGAAAGCCATGTCTGGGTTCCAGCTCTGCCTCGTGCTCTACAATGAGCTGCAGCATTGGTTTCCATGAGTCAATTCCAGTCCTGCACTTCGGTTTCTCATCTTTTATGGGCTATTCTCCATATAATCTGAATAAACACTGATTGTCATATAAGATCTTACATCTCTCATATCAAGATGGTGTGTGCATTCCTGTACACTTTATCTTTCATTCTTTAGGAATCACAGATCTCTGAGTGGTGACTCCGATGAGAGACATTGAAAAAGGTCTGCTGTAGACCAAGACAATTAAATGCAGCCCCTGACTCTAGCAGCCTACGACAATTCAGGCCCAGCATGCTTGGCTCAGGAGGCCTGAGGCAGAGGCCAGTAGCAAGGACAGACTGATATATAGACTCTTTCCTATTGGCCCCAACAGCCCCACATCCTTCAGACCCATCTGTAAGGACAAGCAGTTCACCTAGACAACTGTGATTATTCATTATGAGGCATGGCGAACCCCAATGACGATGTGATGGGGTATGAAACATTTTGGCCAAAACTAATCTTCATGAACTGACTTAATAATTTAAATCACCTCTGGTTACACATGCACTATGGTCTTGATTGTCGCTGCAGTCAGGGGTTTCAAGGAGAACAATTACATGCAGGACACAGAATTTATAATATTATTTATAATGGTCACCCAAGGAGTCAAATACAAAGAAAGTGCAGAAAATCTGTCCACAACACTAAAGACCTAGAAAATCCAGCTGAGGGCCTGGATCCTATGGCAATAACCTGCATGAGTTCATCTGAAGACCTAGAGCCCATGACGATGACTCATGCAAGTCTGTTTCACGGATCTGTGCTGGGAAGGCCCAAAGGTCAGCAGTGGAAGCTAGAAAGTCTGTGCTAGCAGGGTGAAGGACCTGTGCCAGCAGGTTGAGGGTTCTGTACTGGAGCCAAGAAGCAATACTCAGAATAAGAACCAGGACTCCCCTGAAAAGTCATCCTCAGTGACAGAGAGGTCTCAAGCTCCTCTGATGATGAGAACAGCCGAGTTCATATCAGGAAGCCAGTGTGACAAACTTCTCCTGGAGATTAAACAGCACACATCTTCCCCTTCAGAGCCAGGAAGTGATGCTCAAAGTAAGGACCAAAGCTCCCCCAAAGTGAACCCCAGCCATTCTCAGTGACAAGGTCCCAAGATCCTCCAATGATAACAGCAAAGTTCATATCAGGGGAGCCAGCAAGACAAGCTTCTCCAGGAGAGCCAATGGCTCCAAACAACACCACCACCACTTAGGAGAACCCACAACACTACTATTCCTCTCCAAGTCTCCTTTCTATGCTGGCAACAGTCCTCAGGTGGGCCATCCATGCTCAGCACCACACTGATTCAGTTCGGCTGGTGTTTAAATTGACCACCAGTTACCAATCCACTGGTTTCCTAACACCAATGATCAAACACAGGCTGTAACTCCAAACGACGATTTGTTCATTAGCAAATATAACCCATTCGCACCTATTAATGGAGCATCTGCTAGTGTCTCTAATACTTTGCCTGTGATGCAAAAAAAAGTCCTTTTGAACCTCCATAAACAAGTGGCCATGTATTTAGGTACAGTAACTAAAGCATCCCTGCAGTCAAACAGACAAGACTGAAATGTGCTGCCTGGAAGAAAGCCTCAATGAGTGCCAGAACTGGGCTCTGCTTCAGAGATTCTGAACAACCAGCACACAGTGTTACCTGGTCCTGTTTGATCTACTATGTTTAGAAAGACAGCACAAAAGACACAGGACCGGGACATTAATGCGAAGAACCAATACCATTTTCTGCCTCAAGGCTTTCCCCTCAAACTTTCTTTTTTGTTTTAACTTCAAATAGAAGTGGGTAGATTACAGACATCTAGACTAAAAAGGACAGGTTTCAAATGCTTCTGTGGGCTTGTCTCATGGGAACTCAGTAGATCACATGCTGTGGTTTGGACAGTGAAAGTCCTTCAAAGGCTTGCATGTGTATGTTGAAGACTCGGTCCTCAACTCACAGCATTGTTGGAGGACAAGAGTTCCTTTAGGAGATGGGGACTAGTGAGAGGAAGTAGGCTCCTGGAAGCACGCCCTTGGAGGGGGTACTGGGATCCCAGTCCCTCCCTTTTGCTGTTTCCTGCCTGTCATGGTGTGACAAGACCCCTCTGCCTTTGTGTGCCCACTATGATTTACTGTACCACAACAGACCCAAAGCAGCAGGTCAAAGAAATAATGTGTTGAAACCTCTGAAACCATAAGCCAAAATAAACCTCTCCCCTTTATAACTTGAGTATTTCAGGTATTTTGTCATAGTAACAGAAAACTTACTAAACATATGGAGAATGGGAGTGGGACACCACAATTTTTGATAAGGTGACTTTAGGTCTCTTCTTTGCTCTTAGAAAAAGGCTGAGCAGGTCTGGGAAACAGTCATCAGTCAAGATGGCACAGCAGCTGAAGACACTACTGATATAGCATGGTTCTGCTGGGGAAAGACTTTGAGAGCTAAGCCCAGTGTTATACACAGGCCACTTTTGTGAAGAATCAATAGTCATTGCAAAGGGATCTTCTGAATCCTAATCCTGCCACTTAAACTAGTGATTTTTCAGCACCTGGAAGAAGCAACCTTCCCATACGTGAAAAGCCATTTACCCAGCCCAGCCAGCTGGGGGCCTTGACTAATAAACATTTCCATAGATAATCTCTGGGCAACAGACATTTCAAGTCACCACATCTGACAGGTCACAATGGAGGTGTCATGGGGAACTGGAATTTTAAACTACTTCAGTGAATGACAGATAGGAGTGAGAGAGCAGGTTTTAATTGGGGTTTGGAGCACAATATGCCACTCATTCAAATAACCTTTGTCCTTCCTAACATCTCCTGGCTCATATCTAAAATCAGGCTTGAAATAATTTGAAGCACACAAACCTAGTCTTTGCAAAGAGAACAGCATTCTAAGGAAACACGAACTCTCTGCCAGAGACCCAGGTTATGTGTTTGGTTAGACAACTGGGTCCCTCATGGGGATGGCTTATGCACTTATCAATGGGCTCTGCTCACTCCATTCACTGAAGTCCAGGAGAGATGACACAGCCTAGAACTCCCCACTCCTTCTTCTAGAGCCCTCTGGCTCCCCTCGGGGCAGTGCTCCTCACTGAGCTTCCATTACCCACTTGGTGGTGGGCATGACAGCCCTTGTCTCTGCCTTCAGGATTTTAACCTTTTTTTTTTTAAAGAGTATAAAACAAAACAAATCAGAACAAAGTAGATCAGAACAGAACATTGCAAGCAACACAGGATTTTCAAACAAGACACCAGGAAATCAACAGTGGCTATCGTAATGACTCTTGTTTTCTTTGAAATAGTTGTCCACACCTTCAGATACCATAAATTCAAACAAAACAAAATAGTATAAAACTAATCGAAACAAAAGAGTGAAAGCATTATGGGTCTTTGAAACCAGACAATAGGAAACCAATGATAGCTACCATAATGTCTCTTGTTTTCCTCAAAATAGCTGTCCATACCTTTACACATACTGAAATTAAATAATAGAAAACAGACTAAAACCAATCAAAACAAAGAAGAAAAGCATTCCTGGACTTCAAAACAAGATGACAGGAAATCAGCAATGTCTATCATAATGTCTCATTTTCTTCAAAGTAGCTGTTCATACCATCAAACACAATAAAATCAATTTTTGTAAATTCTGTAGAAGTTCTAGGCATTTATAAGCCTATATATGTATATCTAGGGGATCTTCCTTTCTGAAGGCAACTGCAATGTTTAGCATGTCACAAGCCTAGAAATGCTGTACCATCTCCTATATTTCAGCCCACTCAATGTCCCCTCTTTTGATGTTATTCTCAACATCCTCCTTCTTCCCCTCTTTTCACATGCCTTTCCTCTCACACAGGAATCTTCTCAATTCGGCAAACACGCCCTCTGCCATATCGCTCTGGCCCCATCCCCTGTGTTCTGTCTGGAACATTCTGCCCCATCCACTCTCAGTTTTAAAACAACTTCTCTGAGAGATTTTCCCTCCCCACAACCTACAAAGTAGGTCTCTCTCCACCTCTGTCTCTCAGCATCAGCTTTGTAGCACTTACTAAAATTTGAAAGCACATATTTACTTGGTGGGTAACAGTGGTGGCTAAGGTGGGGTATCAAACTGATTGGTTTTGGGATCTACCCCATGAGACTGCTGGAAAGAACTTCAAGGTGCATCTGGGTCATGGCAGCAAGGCCTTGAGGTCTCTGTCTGGTCCTTCGCTGCTCCACATTCTCTCCTTGCTCTACTTCCTGGTTGTCATGCACTAAGAAGCTTTGCTCTACTATACCCCCTACTATGATGTCTCTGCCATGAACCCGGGCAGTTGTGGCATTAAACTGTAAACAAATTAAATCTTTCCTTCTTTGAGTTGTGGGTGCCATATACATACCATAGTGATGAGAAAGCTGATTAACAGAGTACTTTGTTTAATTTTGTCTCCCCTACAAGGCAGTGACACCCAAATGGTTTCTGTCTTGTTCACCACTCTCCCACTCCCCGAGTTTTTCGTGGTACATCAGGAAACAAGAAATGGGTGAAACATTCTTCTTAGGAGCGACCCTGAAGTAGGTGGGGCCAGGCCCTGGAGTGCTTCAATAGTGACAACAGAGAGCCTGAGTTTAGTTCTACTGGCAGAAGAAAAGCTTGGTAAGCACTGAAGAAGGGGAGAAATATAAGTGCTTAACATCTCTCCTGTATATGGAAATGGACTGAAGTCAGGGGAGGGAAGATGGAGATAGGGAGACTTATTGGGATTCATCTATTTGAGATCCAGCACATATCACCTGAGAAGCTGTTAGAAATGTAGACTCTCAGACCTAGCCTAGAGCTGCTACAGCTGAGCCTGCATTTTAACAGGACCCCAGGCAACTGTCTGCTCACCTGGCATCTAGGTCAGCAGTGGCGAACCTATGGCACGTGTGCCACAGCAGGCAGGCAGAGCCCTCTCGGTCAGCACACAACAGAAGCTGTCCTAGCAGCTGCCAGCTGTTTCTCTTAACCAAAACTTCAGTATTCAGGTTTAAGTGCAGTGTTGCCACTGTGTGATAAATAAGTAGGTTTTGGGCTACAGCTTGAGGACTCAGTTCTAAAAGGTTCGCCATTCCACAGATGTATGTCCTGATGAACAGTGATGGCGCCATTTGCCTCTGGGAATGGTGGATACAAAGGACACATCAATGTGTCTTATAAAGCCATGCTCCCAGATGTGCTTAAGGTGTCAGAAACAAGTCCCACTACTGCTACCAGTCCTGAAGTTTGATTCCATCAGAGGTCAAGGAGAGGAAGAGAAGGTTGAAGTAAGGTGGGATGGGGTGGGGCTATCAGTCAGACTGTGATCTCGGGCATAGGAGTTCTAACTTTTAACACAGGCCTGCAGATGGACAGGTGAGGATTACTGACTGGTGATGAGAAAGACACTTTTTTGTCTACATCTTTTTTCAGTTTTTTGAACCTTACTAGTACACATTTGCCATACATAATGATCGCATTCACCATAGGGAATTTGTACCTGTATATAATATGTCTTAATTCTTTTCCTTTCTCCATTTCCTACCCCTCCCTTCAATCTTCTTTTCCTTCCCATTTACAAAACTTTGTTTCCATTCTTTCCCTTCCATTCTCTTTTTTATTCCCTTCCCCTTCCTTCCTTTAGCCTTCTCCCCTCCCTTGTTCCCCTTCCCATTTGAACATATTTTTCCTACTTCCCAATATCTGTCCTCTGTCTTATAACTTATTTACCCTTTGGGTTTCTCACATAAGAGAAACAGTGAGATATGCAAACTTGTGCGTCTGATTTATTTCACTTAACATTGTGGTCTTGAGGTGCATCCATTTACCTAAAACTGACTCAAATGTATCCTTTATGGCAGAGTAGTACTCCACTGTATAAAAATACCACATTTGCTTTATCCATTTATCTATTGGTAGGCATATGGGCTGAGTCCAAGATTTCCCAAGTTGGACCTGTCTATCCTAAAATCAGCAGGGAAGTGGCTGCAGCCTCAGAAAAACTTAAATAAGCCTCTTGGGAAAGCAGAAAGTGAGGATTTGCTCAGGTCTGTGGCATCTTCAGGGTATGAGGATTAACAGCAACATCACTG
The DNA here is from genome assembly GCA_004363535.1 of Dasyprocta punctata. Taxonomy (NCBI): domain Eukaryota; kingdom Metazoa; phylum Chordata; class Mammalia; order Rodentia; family Dasyproctidae; genus Dasyprocta; species Dasyprocta punctata. The sequence continues at coordinate 75,425 of RJWM01002157.1, read as the reverse complement.
AGGATAGAAGCCATCCTCCATCTGTGCAGCAGGGCAAGGTCAAAGGGAACCCCCAGTAGAAAAGCCCGGAAACCATAAGGTAGTGTGGCCGGAGGTAACCAGGGTGTTCCCTGCTGCAACTGGCTAGCCAGAGACTCCACTCTGCAAGTGGAACCTTTAACAGAAACAGCAGGCAACAGAAGAAAGATCTGGAGAGACGCAGCGACACACCAGCCCCTTCATGCCCAGTCCAGTGCCAGGTCTGCAGGGAGTGTTAATATTTGTAAGATAAGAGAAGGAATTAAGAAAACTTGATTCTATGGTTCCCCTTTCTTACTTCATTATCCCAATGAAATGTACCCATGATGAAATGCTAATCAACAAATTTATTCCAAGAATGATGTGAGAAGTTCCAAGAACAAATTCTCACCTCTGTCCTCTGCCCCCATAACCCCTGCGCCTCCTGCCTGTGAGTCTTACAGTTGGATCCGAGGCATTTCTTCATACCTCCAGTAAGAATAGATAGACTTACTTCACCCTGGCTCCTTTTGTATGAACCATTTTGTTTGTCTTGATTTGATCTAAGCTAAAATGACCTGTTACCACATTTACCTCTGCCCCAATACGCTGCAAGCCCCTGATCCCTCCTGAGAAAGAAGCAATGCTTTACCAGGCCTTTGCAGTACCAGATGTACCTTAGATCTTCATAAGTGCAGGTCAAATGGAAGCTGACCTCAAACTCCTTCTTTTCACATCTGTTCACAAAGCAGCACCCACAACCCCTCTCCCTGTGCTGCTCTCATAGCTGAGCTCTAAGACCTGTGTCTTTTGAGAATCATGCTACCTACCACCTCAAGGCTCCTTTAGATTCACCTCAGGATAATACTCCCCCAGCAGAATCAAGCTTCCCCTTTAGATCTCAACCAGTCCAGTTACATGGAACATAACACTTGTACTTTGCTACAGGTCATGTTGTCCAGAGATAACCTCAGTCTGTTCATGTGGCAGCTTCTCACGGGCAAGCCACACAGCCAACCAAGTGGCCCACACCCCTGTTTTGGCACAGATACTCAGAAAGCAGACCTGGATTACTTTTGATGACAAAAAAAAAAAAAAAACCCACAACAGTGAAGACCAACCTTGGATGTATAGGTGTGACCATCAGAGCCGCAGACCATGGGCGACTGTGCTACAGGACATGGCTTGCACTTGACCAAATTCGAAGGTCCAACCCAGTGCTTGTGGGCTACGTTCGCCTTCTTTTGCCTAAGGGTGAGAAAAAAGAATGGATAAATTAGTTGAAGCTCTGGTCCCCATTGTCTTTCTTCTAGGTTTCCAGCATACAAAGCCAAATAAATGAAAAAAGAACTTGTGAGATAGGCAGGAAAGTCCTGAATGACCTTGATCAGAACTCTTCTTTGTTCCAACTCACTGACCAGTGAGGAAGATTTTTATCCCAAAAGCCTAGTGCCTATTCAGTCAACAGATGCACCAAAGAAAGGGCAGTTAAAATGCAGAAAACATTACTGACATGAAAAAGACATTCACAATACATTTTCAGAAACAATGAGTGTGGTTTAAGCATACCCCAAAACAAGCGCGGCAGTCACAGTTACCCAGAGCAGTTCCCATAACCTTAAATTCTCCCAGGGCTCATGGGCATCCTTCTGTGTGGGTGACACACAGGCCACTCTATATGGACTTTAGACAGAAATGCATTTCCAACCACCACCAAAAGACTTTATTGCAACCGTAGGAAACTATCTCTGGATATATTTTTAAACGCTTGCAGGCCAGCTTCCAATTTGCCATTCAACAGAGGTTCTGAGATGATGTTACCTCCAACTGTTAAAATAATCAAAATTCTATTTTTTTTTTCACCCCAGTTTGAGTTTTTCCCCACTCTAGCCTTTGTCATAATGATAAATGGTGCTATTAGGATGGCTTATGTCCACAGAAGAAACCCCATCTCTGTATCATAAACCACTCAGATAAAGACCTACAGTTATTGCCACCTTTCTCCCTTAGCTGGAGCTGCTATCTCAGAAAACTGCTTGGTGGGATGCCCATGGCCCAGGGGCTGACCTGTGTGTGGAGGACAAGCATCTCTGGACTGCCCATCAATCAGGCAATTATGGTGTCCTTGGAGTGTTCTGCACTGATAGCCCCATATGGTGGTTAGCATTTTGGGCTCACAAATTAGAAAACACAAGTTCAGACTCAGCTCTGCCACTTGCTAATGGTGTGACCTTGGCAAAATGCTTAAACCCATAGATCTCAGCTTCCTCATACGTAAGAGAAGGCAAATAGAATCTACTTGAAATGTATATTATAAAAATTAAATCAGCTGATAATCACATCTATAAAAACTCAGTATAGAGCCTGAAAAACAGGAAGTGATAATGATGGTAGCTATTAGGATTGTTGTTTGTCCCAATACATGAAGGTAGAGAGAATGAAATTATCATTACTATAGAAACATAATCATCCCTCAGGCTTGGAAGGGCATCTAATTTCCCAGAAGAATCCATGGGGTCAGAAGGGGGAACATCCTTTCTGCTAGTCCTTCATAAATTCAGTTTGGTGTCTGAGGTAATCAATCCTTTTCCAAACTAAGAGAATTGAGCAAAAAAGGAAAGTTTCATAAAGCTAAGTACCACTAATTTGGTTCTCATCCTCCTTCAAATCTACCCTAGCAATTTGAGGGAGATGCTAAGAGAAGAGAGGTGTGTTCAGAGAAATACATCTGAGGAGACATAGAAGAGGATCAGCATTTACAGACAGCACAGCCCCTAAGGCCACTGAAGATCTAGGATGGACAGGCCCTTGCACTGGGCCCATCTGACCAAAAAGCCAGAGAAGAAAGTCCTATTAGGGTCCTTTGAGATCACCTAGTTCAACCTGCTTGTTTTACTAAAAGGGAAACTAAAGCTCAAACAGAAGATCTGTGGCAGAAACAATGGCTCTGACAGGCCCTGGTGGCATTCACAGCTGCAGGCCAACTTAGAATACTAGCTTAAAAATACTTTGAGGACTCCTACATCTATACTCTGCAATGTGCCCCTACTGCCACAGCAGCTACTCACCTTGCCTCCCTGTCTAGAAATTTTAAAAATCTACTATCTGCATTTATAGATAACTTGGACTTGAGGTCTCGCATTGTCCTTCCCTATGCACACTTTATTCTTTCAGGGTTTGGGTGGACTATATGCAGTGAATGATGGGTGGGACTCCATGAGAGAGGAGCAGGTTGTCAGCATGGAGTTAATCTGAGAATACATGATTCCTTCAGCAAAAAAAACCACACATTTATCATCATCTGCACAGCAGATTGTCTGACACTGATAATGAAACAGAAATGCAGGAAGAAGTTCGCGCATCTGGCAGCCACTCTCCTGGGTCAATCCCAATACGGCTAAAGCAATTCTTGTTATAACTTTCCAGAAAGGGGCTATCAAGTCCAAAGAGTGGCAGTTTCGCTGGAGCAACCATAACCATGTACAATGATGCTCCAAAGGAAAAAAGCTTAAGGGAGTACAGCTCAGCAGGGGAGAGCAAAGTGACCACTGAACCGGAAGCTTTGAGGAAAAGATGGAAAAAGCTATCAATCACCAATTAATGGCCAGTCATCTCTATCTGTGGACCTGAACTTCCTCATTAAATTCAATTCATTAATAGGAGACATGGTAGGGGTCTATCAGCACCTTCTAGACGCTCAGGAGGGTGGGTGTATGCTGGGTAGGTGCATCCCTACATTCTGACTGCTATAGTGACTACTTGGCAGTTAATCACAAAATCACAGAATATCACAACCAGAGAACACCTTAAAACTAGTCTAGCAACTTTATTCTAGAAGTGAGCAGTTAGAGACACATAGGGAAAGTGACCTGTGATATCACATAGACATATGGAAGTTATTTGTCCCAGATATACTATACTGATCCAGAATGATTTTAATCTCCTATTTTGGGATCTGTACTTTCATTTTCAGGATTTAATTCTATAAATAGAAGTCTGTTATGGGTATGGTCCTGTGTCCCCCCAAAGCCTCATGCAATCATGGACAGGGCTGAGTCTGGCATATGTGATTGGTTTGTTGTCTGGCACTGGGATTGGTGAAGTGAGTGTTGCACCTGCCCAGGGGTGGAGCCAACATACAGTGTAAGGGCAAGAGGAAGGTCTGTTTTCTCTCTCTTGCTGGGTTTGCCTTGCTGTTGCAGTGGCCATGAATGGCTGTCCCGCCATGCCACACTGCCTTGGAGCAACTGAGTATGGACTGAAACCTCCAAGAACCATAAGAAATAAACCTTTCCTTCCCTAATTTGGGGCATCAGGTATTTTGTCTCAGAAACGAGAAAAAAGTAACTAAGACACAGACCTTTGACATGTTATCCTTTCTCATCTCTACATGCAGAGGAACAAGCTCAGCATACCCAATGTCAGGTGGCCATGGATCATGTTTAGATATAACTACCTTCGATCTTTCCTGCAATACCTTGAGGGGTTTTGGTACAGTGGCTAGGCCATTCCAAGTTTCCCAATTCTAAAGAAACATGTATACCTGACAGGTTTGGCAAATCTAGGCATATTTTACTTACTAAGTAGAACCTCAGTGTAGGTAGCCTCCCAATCTGTCCAGAGGCCAAGTGATTAAAGTTATGTTTGAATGTAAGTGGTCCAAGGAGACGTAACTTCCTCAGATATTGTACATGTATTTCAATACCCGTATCCCAATGTGAATCATAGGAAATAACCAACCCAGTGAAAGGAAGGAACTAAGATTTCTGACTCAAATATTATAATGCTTCAGTTCATGAAGAGTGAAATCCAGTGATGGTGCCTCGATAGCATTGTGATGCTCAGTATCACAGACATTCATCAGCTGGGGTGACACCACAGTTTGGTCTGGGGGCAGAGGTCCCGTCAGTCTTTCCCTTGGCCACTAACCCTTGACTATCTCAGGCTTCTTGGTGCCAAGGTGGCAGCTTACTGATAAGCCCTCGGTGTGAAGAGAAGAGAGATGACCAAGACATTTCCAGCACCTTCTATTCCAATTTGCTAAATGACTTATGTTCAATCCTTTTTTAAAGTCTGCCGAAACTCCTAGCATTTTTGTTTTTGAAAAGGGAAGATGTTTGTTAAGTACAAATCTGCTCACATGATGTCAGTGGTTAAAACCTCCATCTTCACCTGACCTTCCAGGGATAGTCTAAGCTCTGAGTTTCAGAGCTCAGACTGTCCTAGCCAGCCTTTGCAGTCTCCCTGTCTGGTCTGCCCTCCTCCCGACACATGTACGCATGCATGCACTTGCACACGCACGTCAAGCACGGCCACCACCAATTTTTGCTCCAGCCACCCTCAACTGTTCTCCACAGCATGAAATGTCCTTTGTGCCTGTCTGCCGTCACGTGGCTTTTTCCTTCTCCTGACACATCTCTATTCTCACCTAAATCCATCCTATCTATTCTCCTGTCAGCAAGATCAGCTCAAACAACAGCTCCAGGCAGCTGCCTGAGTTCCCCCTCAGGCAGTCAAGGCAACACTTCCTCTCCTTCGCTGCCCCATACTCACTTCTAGTTAGGGCAGGTTCTTCAAGTGATCTTCAGGCAAGCACCTTGATTTCACTCAACTGAACATGAAAAGGTTACAATCATTGCAACAGAACATAGGGCTCACTCCGGCTGAAAGCCTGGATGCCCATCTTGGGCACTTCCCTGTTCTTGCCTCACCCTTACCCACCACCCAGTCCTACAGATTCTATCTCTAGTCACCCATGTCTGGGGCTTTTATGTCTCTTCCACGTGACATGCAAACATCTGAAGGACTTAGCAACTGCCTTCTGCCCACATAGTAAATGGCTGCTCCTTGTTCAAGCTTCAAATCCACTGCCAACTGTGAAGTCTTTCCTGACCTTGTGACCCTCAACCCAGGCAAAGTTAGCAATGATAATGCTTGTTCCAACATTGTATTACTCTGACATAATGGTGACGAACACTACAGTGTGTCCATGTTCCTCAACTAACTGGGTGCTCCTGAAAGGCAGTGACTAGGTCTGAATCATTTTTGTGCTCCTTGTACCTGGAAGTACATCAATGTTTCCTGCTTTTCCTTTTGACTGGGTCTGCTGCTCTTTACATACATATTCTCACCTCATCCAGCCACCCTTCTCTGTCACCTGCCTTGCAAGTGACATACAGGGTATCTTTGATGACATCCGTTCTGACCCAGCAACTAACCTGGCTGCTGAGGAGTGGTGCCACAGTCAGGGCTCACTACAATAAGGCGGTAGGACAGAGTAATTTTTCAGTAATAAATATGATTACTGGACACAATCCTGCTGAATGAAATTCAATGATCAACTTTAATGATTATTTTAAGGATGAAAGGGGAGTAGGAATGGATAGCTGCTAAAAATACATGTATTGGAATTGTTGACTCTTCTTGTCAGTCACAGGAAGGCCCATTCATTTTATTCTGTACACCATGCATTGTGTCGTATTTACTTAACTTCAGATAGAACTATTTTATTCTGCACATAAACAGCTGGTGAGGGAGCAAAGCAACTCCAGATAATGAATAATAGCAGTTGTACAACACTTGGTCTGCGAAACTACTGTATGCCAGTCTAGACACTAAATGCATCTCCCTAGTCCTCTCACATGGTGACACTCTGAGAGCAGATGCCATTATTACTCCCATTTTACAGGCAGAAAACAGGCATACACAACCAGTTTCGGTCACCAGACCATATTCTGTACTGCCTTAGTTCTCTGAACAGATCTCTAAGATGAGCTTGTCAGCTCAGAGGTGTGGAGAATCCATCAAAGAACAATTCCTTTTCAATAATGACAGTATTTGTTTGCTGGCCTATAACAACTGAATGCATTGTATTTTCATGTTAATAGCAAACTGCCCATTCAAAAGTAAAATTGAATTTGTTTGCAAAATCAAAACTAATTGCTTCTAAGGCAGGGAGGGAAGATACTCAGATAGTTGACATGGTGGTTATTTTGAACCAGAGACAAAGTAATGAATGTTAATTGAAATGAAAAATATGTTAACCATTGAAATAATCTGTCATGTAAAATGATGCTATAATTTCTCTGTTGTTAGGGTTATTTCAGTCATTATACTGTCATAAAATTACACAGGAAGAACATAATGGCCTGTGTCATTTACAAAAGCTACGCTGAGGAAAGAGGCTTCCACGTGACAGATCCTCATCCTGGCAGGCGTGGGCTCAAGAGTGCGCTTCATTTTTAAATGCATAAGGTCCCAGGCATGAGATCCTGTCCAAAGAGAGTCCAATTTTCCTAAAAAGGCAAAGAGAACTGTAGAACGAGTAATTACTACCTGCCAGATAGTATTCCAAATGCCACCAGCCATTAAATGGCACAAAAGACACACTGTTTACAGAAGCTTCATATTTAAAAGGACAAATACATATTAGTGACAACAGCAGCTCAACATTTACTGAAGACTCACGATCCTGAACTCATACTACTACTATTCCTTTTATCAGGAATAACTAACATGGCATGGGATGAGCTCCCAAAATGCTTCAGGAACTGTTTCAAGCCTTTTATTCCCTCAACAGCCCCAACAGGGACAAAAGTTATAGCACAGGATAGGAAGCCGCTCAATGGATGACCTGCAGAGACTTGCAGGGTGAGACCTAGGTTGATGGGAGGACCACACACTCATGTGGTGAGCCCCATGCACCAGGGTGGAGAATATCCACAACTCAAACTGACAAGTCAACCACAAGAAAGCCAGAGCCCTGTGTGGCTTCGTCCCATGTTAATAGGTATAGATAAGGAGGGTAAAGATCACTGTGACTCTCAAAGCTTGGACAAGAGAGACACACAAATCCCAGCAGAAAGTGAAGACTCTTTAGCCCACAGGTACACTTCCTAAGTAGCCCTGAGCCCAATTCCTAAAGTGCCTTCAAACTCATAAGCAAAGTAAATCTGTTAGAAGTCTTACAGCAGAATCAGGGCCACCAAAAAAGTATGCACTTGGTATGCATGCAATTCCAAAGGCACAAATATCTCTCTGACTATACCAAGTATCAGCCTCTCGACTGTGGTTCAACCTGGGACTTCATGACCTGCCCTTCAGCTGGGATGCAGAATGACATCCCAGCTGAAGGCAGGTCACAGAGTAGGGTGGGGGTGCACCCTATAGAAGAGAGGATTCATTCACCCAGAGGCACTGTGTTTACATACACAAACTACAAATGACTTAAAAACACACGAACAGCATAAAACGATACAACAAGTAACATACTCTCCATGAGACAGGAGAGTAAAGATTAAGGATATCAAATATACAGCTTGTGTTTTGTGACTCTACATGTCTTTCTACTGTTTAATCCTCTGACAACCACTTTATTGCTAGTCTAGTTTGTTTAAAAATCTTAAAAAGTCAAGCATTTTCAGTTTTTAAAAAAATGCTGCTGAACTCACACTTACTTTCCCCATTTCTCTAGAAATCTTTCTAAGATTTCTGTGGAAAACAAGGGGTGGGCTCTACCCTATGTGAATCACATTTTAACATTCATACAGGAAGACTCTCTTTACACAGAATTATCATGCAGGGATAAACATTCTGAACATGGTTAGGAATCTGGAGGCAATTTTTACTTTCTTTTAACACACACTCATTAATGCCTACCATGTACCGGAAATTGAGTAAATAATTCAAAGATATCACTGTATTAAATACATTTTCTATAACAAACATTAAATTTAATGATGAGTAGTAAGCATACTAATTATATTTAATTACTAGAATAGCTGAATTTATTTAGAAGTGGTGTTAACTTTCTGACCTTGTTCTTATTCATAGTTCTAGAGACTGAAGACTTACAAACTACTAACTTTTCCAAGAAAATCTCTATATGCCAAGAAATTTGATGCTGATTTTGAGAATTCCTTAAAACATTTGAGGCTTAAGAGAGCTAGGAGCAGACTGAGTGGTCAATGGGCAAAGAAAAAAAAAAAAAAAAAAAAAAAAAAAAAGCAGCTTGTCTGATCACAACCTAGCTCTCTGGTGGTTCCCACATTTCTGGAGATTACTGGAATTAAGGCTTCCTTAGACTTGAAGCCGAATATATATGTTCAGGGATCCTGGTCAATCCTGCCTCTGGTCTTAAATCCACAAATGCCCTCAGTGTTTTCTGTTCAATAATGAAGATTAGCAGGCTGATGTGATTATGTAAAAGCCACTAAGTGGCTGGAGACTGTACCTGCAGTCACCTTCTATTAAGGGAGTGACAGACCGCAACCAGCAGCAAAAAGGACTCTGTAAGGTAGAAATTGGTAGGATTTTAACATAAAGTTCAGCTTGCTGACAAGCATGGCTGCTGCAGGCTACATGTTAAAATTGTTCACACCAGTACACACACACACACACACACACACACAGAGGCATTCACAGTCCTCCCCCCCAAAAAAATCTGCATTGTTAAGAAAAATCACCAAGCCAGCAGTGTAATAGCACAGTATTACGGAAATGTAAATGAACATTTGAGCTTTCTTTATTCCCCTAAGATAATGGTTAGTGATGCACTTGGCTTTAAAAATCCATTTCTTCCTAACAGGGGACAGAAAAGAAATTGTTACTTTTACCCACTGACCTTTGGCACTATGGTTTGATTTCTTGTTCTGTTGCTCTTCTCTGTTCACTGGCCCAGTAAAGGAAGGTGTACCCCTGACCCTGAGACCTTAGAGGAAATCTTTAGCAATGGTCACACTAATTGGAAAAAAGTAAATAACAATCAGGCAAGCCCAGGGCTGGGAATTTCATTTAGTGTCCCTTTCTTAAACATTCACAATCATGCCTCTTCACAGGCAGGGTAGGGCAGCAGCCGGCAGTTTTGCTAACACAGCTCCCAGCTAAGTATTTGCAAGCTCAGGTATGCAAGGTGGGGGGTGTCTGCAATTCCACCATGGGTTTTGCTGTTATGATCTTTGAAAACATTCGCTTGTATTACTTGGGGGCAATTAATTATCATGGGATGACTGTGAGAAAAAAAAGCGATATTTTTTTCCTAGTCACCAGGCGCAAAGCATCCTGGTCTGGGTGCGCTGCATGGGACTTGATTTAAGAAGTAACAAGTCAGCAAAATAGAGCAGAAGTGACATCAGGGACATGACAGCTTTCAGGGTCAGAGTTAGAAACAGACTGGAAGCTGACTGAGATATGGCATTTGAGGAACTCAGGTAGAAGATCAACCCCTACAAACCTCATTCGCCCAAAGCACAGCACAAGGCAGGTGCAGCTAGGTCTGTATCATGACCCCTCCCCTGCTCTGAAAGCTTTCTTCATGGTTCCTGAGGATAGGAGAGAAGACAGAGCCTCAGAGAAGTTCTATTTCACCTCAGTGGCCCTCCCTGGCAAGGGCTTGTCTGGATGAATGGCCATGAACTAGCTGCCTTGGTTTTGCTACAGTTATCGCCTTGCACTATTCTCTCACCCTCTCCCAAGCTCAAGCCCCACAGTATGTCTGTCCTGTGTTTGCAGCTACTTGTATATGGTACCATGACTCTTTACTACTGGTCACTCTGGGTTATTGTTAGTGGGATACTCAGCTGCCTCCCATGGAGAGACAAAGAGCTCAGGGATGCGTTGGCACCGGAAGTAGTATGCCAACGTGTCACAATGAAATGCGTCAGAGTACTACCTAATGTGTAGAAGTTTCTGAAACAAAAAGCACTTGTAGCTCAGCCTGTCCAAAGACAGAGGCACTATCTCTGAAGGCTGGCTAGGGAGTCTCCCAAAACTGCTGATCTGAAGCAAAGGTCATCTATAAGAAAATGTTTTCAGTTTTCTAACACTGTAATCAAGTGCACTGAACACCCTTATTTATACATACATTTTAATGTACATTTCTATTTGCCTCCATGATAGGGATTCTGCAAAACTGAATCACAAGGTCAATCAATAAAGCCAAAACGCCTAGCAGAAACATTGTATCTTCATTCCCCACGGCAGCGATCTGTGGAGGCACCATGCCTTGATCCTATCCTCTTCTCCACTAGTTTCTATCAGGTATCACCCTGAGAACTGCTCTAAAGTGTTTACTGGCATCCCCAAGACCACAGATTACCAACACAACCATGAGCAAAAATAAGCCCACACCTTCTGATAACACAAGTAAAGACAATGGCACTTGGAGGAAGTGCTAAAGTAGGGGAACAGTTAGATTGGTAGGAAATCCATGTCACGTCAGCACATGCCCATTTGTTTGCAAGTGTGTCCTGAGCTTACATATGGTTCAGAGTGGCAGCTAAAGACCTAAGCCCCTTCTCAGGTTTGGGCAGTTTACCACCCAGTCCCTCTGTTACTGGTTTCTCTTCAAGACAGAAAAGATGAGAAAAATACTGCCTCGTGCCTTCTTAGGCTTCTTTCTGGCTGAGAGGGTGACATGGACTGAATGTGCTTGAGGGTTCATGAGCTATAGAGAGCCATGCAGGGCCAGGTGGAAATGATCAGAGCTAGGTGCCCAGGGTGTGTCACTCTCTTTCTCTTTGTTCTTCCCTTAAGGCAGATCCAAAGGCCACTCTGAAGCACTCTTAAGCCCTGAAACTCTGAGATCTCCAGGGTCAGTGGGATGGATACCATCTTACCCATGGCCCCAGAGGAGAGCTGACCTTTAGATGCCACTTAGGCCAGCAAAGGGAGGGCAAAGATCTATGACCTTAAAGAAATAGCCCCCTGGTGGAGTATGGCACAATGACCAGATATATTGCTTTTTCCCAGACAGAACAGAGGCAATTCTGTGCTTGCCGGATGAGTTACCTCATGGTATCTCTGGGAAAGTTCACAGGCATTTTCTGAGTGCCCAGAAATGTGGTAGGTGCTACACAGAAAACAAAAGGAAATAGATAGGCTGTCTGCTCTCATGATGTTGACTGCTCTCACCCTTACTCCAAGCATCACTTTGCAAGTTCAGTGGTCTCCTAATTAAGTACATCATCCTAGCCCTGCATCCTCAGCTTTTCTCTTAACTGACTCATTCATCCATTAAACGAGCTGTGACTATCTACAGTGTGACAATGCCTGAATAAGGCACAAGGGATATGCAAATGAGCAGGTGGTAATCTCACGGGACTGATACCCAGAGGGGATTGGGGCACTGTATGTGCGATGAGCACGACAAGAAGAGCAGTGTGACAAGGGTTACAGACTGAGCATTTGTGGTATCAAACTTCACACACTGAAGTCCTGACTCCCAAGGAAGTGGGGCCTTTGAGAGTCAATTAGGTCCTAAGGTCAGAGCCCCTATGAATGGGATTGGTACCTTGTAAAACAGACTACAGAGAGTTAGCGAGTCTTTCTTGCCACCTGAAAATGCAGAGAAAAGTTGCCATCTGTGAGGAATAGGACCTCACCAGACCCTAAATGTACTGGCACCTTGACTTTGAACTTTCCAGCCTACAGGACTGTGTGGATCAATTTCTGTTGTATGTAAGCCACCACGTACATGGTATTTTTGTTATAGAAGGCCAAGTGGATACAAAAATCTAATACCAAGAAGTGGCCCATTACCATAACAGTATGTACAAATGTAGCAGCACATTTGGAACTGGGTAATGGGAAGGGCTGGGAGAGTTTTGAGGAGCCTGCTAGAAAGAGCCTATTCTGCTATGAATAAACCTTTAAAAGCAATCCTGACAAGAGCCCAGAAAGAAAAGAGGAAGGCAGTACAAAAAGCCTAAATCATCTTAGAGATGTAGGGATCCTCAACAGAATTTGGTAGGAATTGGTTGGTAATGTCTTTTCTGGTGAGGGCTTTGATGCAAGTGAGGAACATGCTATTGGAAACCAGAGGAAAGTCCATGCTTCTTAAAAAATGGCAAAGAACTTGGCTAAATGTTTTGTAGAAGGCAGAACTTGAAAGCAATGAAGTTGGATATTTGCCTAGCGAATTCCTTGTGCAAAGCATTGAAGGGGTGGTCTGGACAAAAGTGATTCTCAAAAGGGTAGCAGAACTTAAATATATGGAAAATTCTCAGCCTATCCATATCATTAAAAATGAGAAAGCGTATTCTGGAGAAAAAGCTAAGGTTGTGACCAACTAATCCTTTGTTAAGGAGATTAGTATGGACCAGCTGTTTTAACAGAAGCCAGGCACTATTTCTGAAGACAGGAAGATTGGTAATTCATCGAAACAGAAGTTGGCAACTTCTGTCCAAAACAATGGAAGAATAACTCATAAGAAATCATAAGGGTTTCCATACTGCCAGGCTAGAGTGCAAGACTCATCCCTCTCTGGGTTACCAGAACTCCCATTAGGGTAATATACAAAGAAACAAGGGGTGGAGCCACCATAGGGCAATTCCAGCTTGGGGAAACCATGTGTATAAAATCCAAATGCAGGGGCAGCATGGCTTGGTACCTTAAGGATCCACTGAGGGTGGGGATTAAATACCACTTGAGTGGGTCCAGAAGCCTGTCACAGTGGGACTGGAGGGGAGGAGCTCTACCCAAACAGACCTGAGAGGGAAAGTATCAAGTTAAAAAAGATTATAACTGAGCCTTGAGATTTAATATTGCTCATCCTGTTAGAGTTGGTGATTCCTTTATTTCCTATTTTCATCCTTTTGGAATAAGAATGATTACTGCTTATCCTCTGCGTGTCCCACCATTGTATTTTCCAAGCACATAATATTGGTTTCACAGCTTCACAGCTGGAGAACCATTTGCCTGAGGGTGAACTGTACCTTGAGTTTCACCCATATCTTGCTTCCATGACATTTAGATGAGACTTTCAACTTAGACTTTAAAATTGGAATCAAAATGAGTTTAACATTTCATGGTTATTGGGAGAAAATGGATGGAACAGTGCATGTAAGGAGGAGGACACTCATTTTGGGGAGCCAGGAGGCAGAATACTATAAAATAATTTCTTTTGGTTTTCCCCTCCCCCAAATTCATGAAAACTAATTAAAAATATGACTATAATTAAAAGTAGAGACTTCCACTTTTATTTCACGAGATTATTCACTTTCTAGATTATATACATTTTTATACTTACTCTCCTCTACTAGGTTACAGCTTAATGAAATCTTCAGGATTTCTATGCATATGCAGAGACATATTCTACCCACCCACTCAGCCCTCTCTCTCTCAAAATGCACCAAGTCTGACCAACGAGCAAGAATTCAAGGAAATTCACTCTATCCTAAACCACAGGAGTCTACCACTTTCCCTCTTACACCAGTGCGGATATCCCATTATACTTGGTCTGGAGCCAGTCTCACCTTTTGTGGCCTTCAAGGCTCTTCAGGACCTAGCCTTGCTCTCCTCTCCAGCCTCATACCCTGGGGTCACTGGCTACCCTCCCTTCTTCTCACTTGCTTTAGCATAGCAAGCCCTTTCCCTCCTTCACTGACTCAGAGTCTTTACAGAAGCTTCTCTCTCCACAGAGAGCACATTTCTCTGTTCTTTGCCTTATCACTCTTTACCTCCCCAAGAGGCTGCCTTGTACATCCAGTCTAAAGTGACTCTTAGGGCATCCTGCTCAGATGCCACTTAACGCTCATCACAAGTGGTGAGATACTTAATTTCATTTCACCTGTCTTTTCCAAAAAGACTTCAATAACTATGGGGTAGGTAGATTATGCCTACTTGTCACAGAATTCCAAACACGTAGAATGATGTCCAACAGATGGAAAGCATCCATAAGTATTTGTTGAATAAAAGAATTATATAGACACCAACATACTGGGATCCGAATTAATGACTTCTAACTCACCATCACCAGTGCGTGAGAGCAGCTTTCTGAACTAGTCCTGTCAAAGTTACAGAAGGAGAGACTCAAGCACTAAAGTCTTTAATTACCATCACCACATTCACCAACAGCCTCCCTTGGTACTTGTCCAGAGAAGGGACATAGTCCACACCAGAGGGGAGAGGAACCTCACCACCCTGCTCTCCACATGGTGCATAGCTCATGGCTATAGGATGTCAAGCCAGGGTCTTGTCCTTCCCTTCAGGTCCCCATCATGAGAAGGAGACTACACCTGCAGTGCAGCAGAAAGCCTGATACACTAGCACCTCCATCTGTGGGAGAATCAGAGGCCAGCCAGGCTGTGGAAAGACCTCTCATTACTCAGCAACACAGTTGCATCAGGTTCGATGTACACCCAGAAAAGATCATTTAGGACAGAGCTGTGGAGAGGTACCAAGGTCCTCCAACTAATTAACTTTCATCTCTCCTGTACTTCTGTGCACACAAGGCCTGCCCTCTTCCCACCCACTCCATGAGAAACATTAAAGACAGAACACTGACTTGAGGACTTCTATTTAAAACACAAGTCTTTCTAAAGATCACTTTAGATGTCCATCTAAATCAACCTGAGCCCATTTTCTGGTACCAGAATCCACACACTCAGTGCCCCAAATAGATTCTACTGTGGTAGGTGATATCCATAAAGAATCTTTTTCATGGTTTATTGGCTGAATTAATATGATACAAAATGTCTAAACTGAAAACCTGATAGTTGGAATCCTGATAAGTTTCACAGAGCAGCAAGAAAGCAACTGTAGATTTAATAATGACAAAGAAGAAGAAAAGAGATTTGAGAAAATTAAAACAAGTGTAAGAAAAATTTGCAAAATCCAATCCAATAACTTTTTTTTTTGTAAAGATAGTAAAATCCAACAGGACATAACAGAACAAAGTCAATCAAAACAAAGCAGCAGAACTGGTATAGAACTTCGAAGAAAGATACTATGGAAACAATAGCTACTATAGTATATCTTGTTATCTTCAGAATAGCTGACCATTGCAACAGGTATAGTAGAATTGAACCAAAAACAAAACAATAAAACCAATAAAAACAGAATATAAAATAAAGCAAATAATAATAATAATAGTAATTAGAGTAAAGCAAAACAATGAGAACCATATTGGGCTTCAAAGACAAGACAGAAGAGAATCCGCCATATTTGCTACATTGCCTACTGTCATCTTTCAAAGAGATGCTCAGGTTGCCGAGCCGAGGCCTGCAAAATGAACAAAACAATGCTAGCATTTAGTTGCTTAATGTTCCTTAGGTGCTACCAATTTAGCCAGACTTCCAAATAAGCAGGTTGATTATGGGGGAGGGGGGTATCCTTGATTCGAAGCCCGCCCGCCAGTACGGGAGGCATATGTTTCACTTCTTGGAGTCCCCGCTGGTCGCACAGTTACCCGGAAGGCAGATTAGTTGTTCTCTGGTCGGAACCGCTCGGGCCCAGTAGGGTGGGTCCTTGAGGGGCCCAGATAACACACTTCCCGAGAAGCCACAGGGTCCCTGATCTAACCAGATGCTACAGTGTCCCCAGTACTTGGGGGATGTTAGCCTGCACAATTTGGGAGATTTCAACAACTTTAGTGAACTGCAGAGTGGTGCAATCTTGTTTATTTCTCACTGTGTGGGGACAGATGTGTTAACATGATCTACCCCTGTGTGACTCCAGACCTAATCCCAGATGGAAACACATGGAGTGATTATTCAAAGCAGGCATCACCCTTCACCTTCCCTTTCTAGTACACTTAAATCTGAAGCAGGAAATATGCCAACTGTGCTGCATTCCTGAATATGGAAGGATATCCAGAAACACAACACCTGCAGTCCCACCACTCCAGGTAGCATAGTGAGTGCTTTGTACTAGAAACAGAGATAGGAAATGAGAGAACATTTAACCAACTTCTGGCCCTGTAAAGAGCCTGTAAAGAGCCATTCCCAGCTCCATAGAGGCAGGACTTATTAGTATCTGGGCACAAACACATCCTGGGAATTCAACCATAAAACATTACCTATCTCCTCTATATAGAAAATGGTTCCAAAAAATGACAAGATTTAGCTCCTTGGAGTCAATGGGAAATATGAACCTGCACCTCTGGAGGGCAGTGCCACATGGGAACCTGGGAGAGGAGATGATGAGGTTCCAGGGCAGAGGTTGTGCTCCTTCAGGGCCATGCCCAGCAACCACCTCGCCAGGGAGGAGGCCATGAGACTGACCAGAAGCCCTTCTCAGTGAGCCTGTCCCACCCATCTCCAGCTTCAAATGGTATTTAAAGTATAATTAAAAAAAAAAAAAGGAAAACAAGGCAGGATAAGATAAATATATGACATTTCACAGAAGTACTGCATTTGTCATTTAAAATATATATATATATATATTTGTAAATCTAGTGCATTGAATTTGTTGTGCAATGAAATATCTGCTTTTCCTTCTGTCCCTCTCTCCAAAGAACTAAAAATTCCAAGCAATTATTCACACCTTCATCATGAACTACCTCTTATTCTGTGCTGCTCTTGTCATCAAGATCATCCAATCAATACCTTCTGTTTCAGAGAGGAAAACAAAGGAACAGAGAAGTTAAGTTGCTTGAATGAGTTATAAAATCATGCTCAGTGAACGCCCATACGGTATTTCTGTTGGTTTAAAAATACTCTTATGGATTCAAAGCAATTAAAGTGTTGTGTAGTTTGAAAAACCACAAAAGGGATTAACAAACCAAGAATTATTGCCTGGGGAAGACATAAGTTTAGCACGTGGGCCTAGACCACTTGCTTAACAAGGAACAGAGCCTAGGGGAAAGAGACCTAGGTTCTGCATAGAGGCAGTTCCAGGACCTAGAGCACACTGGATGGTGGCTTTGGAAGCATGGCAAACACACCTGCCCTCTCAGAGCTTGCCCCGAGACCACTGCAGAGGCAGCTGTGAGACACAGGTGAAGGGCATGGACTCTGAAGGGAGAGAGACTGCCAGTGTAGTTCCCAGTCTGACCTGCACCTGAACAGCCCCATCTATAAAATGAAGATTGACTACGGTCCTGGCAGATTGCTGTAAGAAATTAGCAAGATCTGTGCTCAGTGAACCTCATACACAGTAAGTGGTCAGGAAGTGCTTGCCCTCCTCTCCTCTCCCAAGTGGCATGTATTTGGCATACGTGGTGCAAATTATATACTTAAGGTGTGTATTTGAAAAATAACCCAAGGAAGTTTTTCAGTTTACAGAGGTAATTCCAAAGAGGGCAAACCCAAAAACTACAGTCATTTTAGGACTAGCACAACACTCTCATTAGTACTCTACACAAGCCTAGAACATGATCTGGGAAGGTCCTCTGAGTTTAAAACAAAACATAAGACATTATGTGGAGAAAAAGCCGGAGATCCATCACTGTAAAATCATGGTAACTGATGTGGGCACAATCAAACACAGGTAATTGGCGATGTTTTGAGATGTGAAACACCAGGAAGCTGTCTGGGTACCCAGGAATCACCTACCTTCTGCGTGACCATGTGTCTTCCAAACCTGGACAGATATGTGTATGTATAATCAATCGGTTCAAAGCCCCCTATAGCAGGAGGCAGTGCTTTGTTGTAAAACAAAACTCAGATGAAATAACCGTCATCCTTTCAAATATCCTCTGAGAGTTTGGTATTTGAGGCACATTCTGTGATGTACTTCTCTCTGACCTCAAACACTTTGATTCTGTTTTTCAAGTTCACATAAAAGAGAGAAAGCTCTCAGATTGGTGTACTGTACCAAAAGCCTCGACTGGATCTGAATTCTTCGCTAGTGCGGAGAAATTAGTTGTTATTCCAGATAGTTAGGAAGTGGAGATGAAGGGCCATTGCATTAGAGAGCCCAGCCCTTTGGGAGGTTGGGCCGTCTTGCTCCTTATTTAAAAATAGATGAGTTCCCACTGTTCCCCAAGGCTTTGAAGGGTACACTTAGATATTGTAGGTTCCGTCCTGACATCCTTTCCTACCATTCACAATACATTTTCAGAACTAGAGAATGTGCCTTGTCCGGAAGGCTTAAAACAAATGCTTCAATTTTGCATTCTCCAAATGAAAATCAATGGCAGCAGAGAGGGCCAATCAATGTTCAGTGGTCTGTAGGGGAGCTCCCCTCCCCCCACTACCATCTCAATCTGCCCCCCACATAGAACAATAAATCAGAAGCAGCCATCCCAAATGGCAGAGAATCTCTGAGAGCAGAGCCCTCTGCAGTCTTAGGATTCTCTTTTGGGCTATGCCCAATGACACTGGTGGCAGACCTTGGGCACGTGTGTGCAGCAGGCTGTTGTTACCACTGAAAGCTCTAAAGGTTCACCATCACTGCCCTAACAGAAAGTGTTTTTTTAAGGTCTCAGAAAATATTTTAGAAACTTAAGCATTGTGGTTTAGATCTATAATGTCCCCAAAAGTCTCATGTGTTTGGAAGGTGACTGAATCATGGGCGCACTATAGTCACCAGGGGATAATGATGAGTTTATAGCTGACTTGCTATTAGAAGATGGGTCCTGATTCTCTAATGGGTAGGTCACTGGGGCATGACCCAGAATGGTGTATGCTTGTCCCCAGCTCCTTTCTTCTCTCTCCACTTACTGGCTGACATGGGGTAATCAGCTTTCCTCTAGCATCCCCTTTGCCCATGCCATTCTGCCATGGATACAGGTAACTAGGGACTGAACCCCCTGAAATCTGTCAGCCAAAATACACCTCTCCTCCTTAAATTATGGGCGTTTGGTATCTTATCGAGAGATGAGAAAAAGCCAACTTATACACTAAGTCAGGAAGAATCACACAGTGTGGTAAAAAGAATTCTCCTTTTACAAACAGACCCATTTACCAGTGGGATCTCTGGCATGTAACACCAGAGCTTGACTTTACTGTTTCCCAAAGGATCGACTTTATTATCCAGCCTTACAGCCTTAAGTGCCCAGTAACCACTGTCACCCTCTTCTTGCCAGGCAACTAGTGACCAGTTTTCTGTCACCATGGATGAGATTGTGTTCTCTAAAGTTTCATGTAAATGGTAATCACAAAGTATATACTTTGGGGGGAGTACTTTTATTCACTCAATAAATATTAGGTTCATACATATTGTTAGATGCATCAAAAGCCTATTTCTTAATGTTGAATAGTAATTCATTGCAATGGACACACTATAACCTGTTTATCCATTCAACTGCTGATGCACACTTGTTACTTCCTGCATTTTTGCTATTACACGTAAAGCTGATATGAATATTCACCAGTCCATCTTTATATGTACACAAGCTTTCATTACATATTTTAGAATGAAATCGTCTGTTGGATATGTTTTGCAAATATTTTTCCCACTGTAACTTGCTTTTTTATTCTTTAATTTTATTATTATTATGTGCTTGTTCATTTTGAGACAGAGTCTTGCTTGTGTGTCAGACTGGCCTTAACCTTACTATGTAGCCCACACTGGCCTCAAACTCATAGTGGTCCTCCTCCCTCAGCCTCCTGAGTGCTGGGATTACAGATGTGCACCATTACATTTGGCATCCTTTTTATTTTTATGAAAGTGCCTTTTTAAATTTTAACAGAATCTAATTTTTTAATTCTTTTTTCTTTTGCACCAGCTATATATGATTTTTGTGTCCTACTGAAGAAATCTTTCTCAACCTCATGGTCACATTTTATGTTTTCTTTTAAAAGTTTTATAGTTTTACTCTAATATTTAAATTTATAACCCATCCAAAGTTAATCTTTGTATAATATGTTAAATAATCCACATTTACATATACATAAGTTTGTGGTATCATAAAATACTCATAACAAATATTAACTGAAAAGCACCTAATACAAATTTTATATACAATATAGTTATTGTTTGTTATTCAAATAACAAAAACCCATGACTAGTAGAATAGACAGGAATATACAGCAATATTTTACTGTTTTAAGATAACATTACCATTATTTATTTCTTCTTTCTTTTGCTTTTCTGACCTTAAGTTTTTTATAGTAAGTATCAACTATCATTATATTAAAACAGACTGGTACAAGGTATGGTGGTACAAGCCTGTAATCCCAGCTGCTCAGAAGGCTGAGGCAGGGGGATCACAAGTTCAGACTCTGCCTGGGCAACTTAACAAGACCTTATCTCAAAATGACAAAGTAAAAAGGGCTGGGGATATGGCTCAGTGATAGAATTCAAACTACAATACTGCTCCAAAAAGGCAGGTGCTAGAATATTTTTTGAAAGTCACTTGAGAAAAGCCTTCTTGATTCCAGACAGACTTCCCAGTACTGTCTCTTGCATAAATGCCCCTTAGTAGAACAGGAAGGATGAACATACTAACATACGCCCACATGCCCACCTCCTCCCAACCCACCCAGTACTGCTTAACAGCAGAAGGAAGTAAACCAAAACATTTCCAGAAGACATGTCCAAAAAGAATATGAGTTCAACTGAAGCCTCTGGTGAAAAAACACAAATACAAATACAAATACGATACCACCATCATCGACTGGAATTGCAGCAGAGAAGCCTGGATGCCCTGCTTGCCTTCTTTGTTCTCCTTTCAAAATTGCTCGGTCAGCTCCAAAATGCTACAGTCATAGCTGTGTGCATCCAACAGCTCTTCCACTCAGTCTCTGAGGCAAGAAAAGCTGATGCAATTCTCTCACCCACTGTCCTGCCTGGGACCGCTTGCTAAAACAGCCTAAACCTGGATCCTTGCACTCAGCAAAGGCCAGCACCTTACCATGGGCGTTCACTCCCGACTGTCTGAAGGGTAGAACTCACCTCTTGAGCCATGCAGGGGCCAGCTTGGCTGGGAGGACTATCTACAGACATTTTGCAGAAAGATGACTTCCCTGATTGATGAGTAAATCAAGTTGCTGACATGGTCTCCCTGATCACAGGAGATTCCCAAAGTATAACACAGAGGGACAGATGTTTCATCTGGGAAACCGTCCAAGATCCTTAGAAGAGATACATAATGGCCTAATAAAGGGGGTTGAGTAATTCAGCCTTGAGAGGGAGAGAAGGCTTGGACCCACAACCACAGCAGATAGCAAGACCTCCCTGGGCCATGTCACCTCCCAAACCCTGATAAAGCTACCTCAGCTAATGCTGCCTCTTTGAGCTGTTTATCCATTCAACTGCTGAAGAGGTCCCACTACCGGAAATGCAGCTATCTTCTTAGTCCTTGCCTGCTGCGAAGCTCAGAGGGGCAGCAGAAATGCAACTGTAATCCTCACACTAACCCTGAGAGGTTTATTCTCACATGAACTGCAAAGGCAGCACCATTGGACTAGGAAGGGGGCACAGAATCTGGAGGGGTGTTAACCTTTTCAGAGGAGGATGTAATTTAGGGAACTTTAGGGAACTTCTGGCTGAACTCCCCCAGATGAATCAGATGATAATCATTCTTATCTTAATTGTAACATGGCCACAGCTGTCATTTGACACAACACTGAGCACATTACATACCATCGCCTTATCGAACTGTCACACAAACATACACGCAAAACACTTCCTGTAAGTGCTGTCCTTAAATCCATTTAACAGATGATGAAGTATAATTTCACAGTCACAAAGTGACTTGCCAGGGACACACACACACAGGAAGTAGCCAACATGGGCATTGAGCCTAAATGGGCCTCACTACCAAATGCGAGCTCTTTACCACCCTAAATGTTGTGGTCACCAGAAGATGTGGGAGATGAGGATGATGCTTTCTATATAAGCAAAAAAAGTCATACCAGAAACGTGATGTTCCAAGGAAAACATTGTCTATACCTGGATGTGTCTAAATACCAATGAGGTTGTTGTTTTACAAAGAGGTCTGAACTTAAGACTAAAAATATCTTGTCTGACATTTCTAGAAAGGACTGTATTCTGATTTCTAGGAGGACACATGCAATGGACTTTCCATTGTCTGCACATACACATGCATGCACACACATACACATGACCAGACAGCTCAATAACTGGGAGTACTATTCCCAAGTGTGCTTGGGTATTTGCAACAAAAGACGTCACATTTCCCTCTTATCATCAAAGGCAGAAATCACATGTGGCAGAAGGAGTGAGTGGATGTATCAGATATTGCACCTGAGGAAACAGCAATACCTGTTCCTAAATGGCATGGTTATGTGGATCCTGGAGACTTTAGGAGGATGGAAGCAGAGAGCTTTTGAGCCTGAGGACCCTCCAGATTATCACAGTCAGGTTGTCAGGTACAGCCAGGAGCTCAAGGTCTAGCCCTTGCTTTCTTAGCTATAAGTTTCCTGGATCCTCAGGTCACTCAGGGAAGAGGAAAGACCCCAATACTGACCAAGAAGGGGTTTTATGTTCATCTGCTCAGACAAGGGCTCAGAGTCAAGATTTAGTAGATTTCAAGACAATTAAAAGTGAGATATATTTTCAAATCCGTGTTTGAAGAGTGAGAATCATGCCATAGCAAGAATATAGGCACCAAACACTATACAAAATGGTGGCATAAGCCTTATGCTCTCTCTTGCCCAGCACCCCCCAGCACTGCGGCTGCTGGCCTCCAGCTAGCTTGCTTCCTGCCTCACCTGGGCAACAGGTGCTTGCGGCTGACACAGAGAGCTGTCTGGTAGTCTTGGGTCACACACACTTTGTGAGGGCTGCACTTCATCTTCAGGCAGGGGTCCTTGGATGGGTCCAGGGCTGAGGCAAAAGGAAAGAGAAGAAAGGAGTTAGCACATCCAGGAGAATTTAATTTCTATTGCTATTCAAATAAACAAATGAGCAATAAACCAGCTGCACGTTCGCATTTTGTACTGTTTTCTGAGGATGGTGGTGACTGGAATGAAAATCCAACCCGCGGGACCTCTGTGTCTGTCACACAGTCTGGTATCAGGATAGTGATTCCTTTGTGCTTTGAGAGTTTCAGCATTTTCATTTCAGGCAGGAATTGCTTTTTAAAATAATCCTTTAGAATCTTACATGATCTAAGGACCAAGAGCTTCCCTCTTTGGTTATTTACCTGGTGTTGCTTTTTATTATTTCATCCATGTTTAATTTTACTTATTTCTACCACATAAAACTCCTTAAGGATTGTAGTTTTTGCTTCAGTTCAATAAACACCATCTATATGCATAAATAACCTATTTAACTTTTTAGAAAACTTCAGGATGTGCAAGACAGTTTTGTGCCACACAAAGTTACAATGTAATGTGAGGAAGAAAAAAAGCTTACACATAAATATTTATTGTGCAAGGCAGAATTAGATAAGGACCATGATGGGCATATAAAATGATAGCAGAGCTTGAAAGAAAAATAGAGATCAATTTCTAGGGTGAGGATTAGTGAAGCATTAATATGTGAATTGAATCATGAAGGAGGGGTAGGATTTGGAAAAAGCAAAGATAGAAAAGGCAAGTCAGGCAAGAAGACAAACACAAGTAAATGCAGGGAGGCATATTTGGGCAATCATGAGAAATTCAATCAAGGGTGATTTGTGGGTGGGAATAATGAGAGGAGTTACTCAAGTAACTCCAGAAAAGGTCCCCAAAGGCAGAAGTTCATCTATTGAAATGCTTTCCAGAGTAATCTGGGCATCAGACCCCTGGTTAATCAGCACTCTGCCTGTGGAGGCGCATGTTCTTATCATTGGCCCAGAAGAGGCCGTAGAGAATTCTCTGCAAAACAAAAGCAATTGTTCCATCTCCCAGCTCCAAGGCCTAAAGCCCCTTAGGTGATAAACATTTCATAACTGCTGTCCACAGTCAGGGGAGGTGAGGTCTCCCCATATAATTCCCATACAAACATCTGGCTAAACAAATTGGCATTCCAAGCATGGCCAGCAAAGTGTTCTAAGAAATGCCATCATCGATTCCACCACTGTGCTTTCAGCTATCACAAAGTGTCCTTCATAATTCTTCACTTCCCACCTATGCCCCAAATCTGAGCACCATTTTCTTCAGAGGGCTGCTGGGAATATCTCAAAGGTCCTGCACATGACAGTCAAAGGTGTTTCTGCTGCCTGCACAGCTCAAGGTGGCTCCTCTGCAGGAGCTGTGGCAGCTGCAAGCAGGACCCAGGGAATGTTCTTAGGTCAGTCGGGACAAAGACAACACCACAATCCCAAGCCCAAGCAATAACCTGGCAGAGCCCATTGTCCAGTAGATATGCCCTGAGGCCTGCAGTTTAGCAGAGAGGAAAGAAGTTCCAATAAGTAAGAGGCTGCTCTGAGCCCCAAGGGCAGGGTGCTTACTCACAGTCCTTAAACTGAGATCCCCCTCTGGAATGCAGTGACCCAGAGACCTGTGTATTCCCTCTCCTCCAAGACCTCCGAGACTGGGCCTCCCACAAATGTGTGGCAAGAGATGTCTGGCCTCATGAGGAACTCTCTTAGTGCCTGGGGATATCAAGCCAGGCATGAGAAGCCAGTGGACTGATGCAGTCTCAGCCAGTTGCCTCCTCCTTTGGCATCACCACCTCTATCCCATCCCTGGGGCTACAGCCCAGCCAGCTCTAACTTCCTTTCCAAGACCTCTCCAAAAGACAGTCATCCATCAAGAAGGATTATCAGATGACCACAACTGTCCTTCATCACCTTCTTAAACTTCCACCTACCACTTATGGAATTCAGGAAACCTAGGACCAGACAGCCTTGCTAAAGTTACCAACTGAGGCATTTTCCCCAGTAGGTTCCATGTGCCACAGAGACTTGGAGGTTTCTATTTAATTGGCTTTCAGAGCTGGAGAGGAGTAGGGTGGCCTAGCATGATGGGTGCCGGAATCCATAGTACTACATGATAAGCTTTAGGGCAGAGTTTGAACTCTTTTTGTGTCTGCCACCAACTTTACAAGTGTGAAGGGTTCATAGTGCTGGGCAGTTGACCCGAATGGGAAAAGCAATCTCAAGGGAAGTTAGGAGCCAAATGCACACAGTAGGAAGAACACAGACTCCAGGGTCAGGGCCGCCTGGGGCTGAGTCCTGCCACTGCAGCTCCCTATCCCTTTTATTCTTTAGTTCCTTCTTCTATAACATGGTGATAATGACAATGCTGATTATTCCTAGCTGGTTGTCGCAAGCATTACATGAATTAATATCTTTAAGCAATTACAACAGACCTGGTACATGTCAAGCCCCTTGGATGTATTTGTTAGGTTTCTCAGGTTTGTATTTTGTTCCCAGGGTGAATAATAAGCCATCATAATCACAAGAACAATAGTTCGCCCTGAGTGCCTCTGACATGCAGGCAGTGAACTAAGTGTTCTAATTGGATTATCACACTTAATCCTCACACGAGCCAAGGAGGTGGCTGCTGCTAAAATGTCCATTTTGCAAACATGTCTGCAAGAGAAGCTGCTGACAGCAAGTGCAGAGGGCACTGGAAAATCTGCTTTGCAAACTCAGACTCATTGCTCTATGCCATCCACGCCAGGGTCATCTGGCATCTCTGCTGACCCTGAAAGTAAGTTGTGCACTAACACTTCAGTCCAATTAGAGAGCTCAGATGTCTCAATGTTCACAGGTGTCCTAGGGGTGGAATGAAATGTAGTGAGCAAAACTAAGGGGGTGCAACCAGAGGTCCTGGTGCTGCTGCTGCTGAGACTGTGACAGCATGCTCTGCCAGTGTACCCCCAGGACTGGGTCTCCAGCCCAGCCCTACCCCTCAAGGATGGAGAGCCAGGCCCTAGACAACTGCATGCACCCGCTGTGTCAGTCAAGCCATGGGTTGGTCAATTCCATCATCCTAGCATTGGGCAAACTTCCACGGATAACCCTTCTGAGGGCTAGGGTTACAGGTGTGCACCATTACATTTGGCTCCCAGGAAACTAACACTTTTTGTTTTCACCACTGAGGATAACCCCATGGACTTAACACTAAGTTATATCCTTAGCTCTTTTATTATTTCTTTTTTTAAATTTTGAGATAGGATGTTGCTAAGTTGTCCAGGCTGGCCTTGAATTTATGCTCTTCCTGCCTCATTCCCCCGGAGTGCAGTCATTAGTGGCACATGCTGCCACACTGGCTAAATTAACATTTTTTTTAAACAGACAAAAACAACACATACATTTACAACCAAAAATACTAATAGAAATTGCCAGTTATTTACTATGTATACATACTTAAAATTTTTGCATACAGAAATCCAGTCTGCTAAAGTTAATTACTAGGTTCTGAATACTTCAAACATGGATGTGAATTATTTAGAATAAATGAACGTCACAGAAAAAAGAAAAAACAAATCAAGCTGTCAGAGTCTGTTTAATTACCAGGATGCTTATTTTTGCAAAACAGCATTACTGGGATTGAAGGGAGATAAGGAGAGTTTCATTTCCATTTAAATGCAAGCCTCCCATATATGCTTTTCCTAGCAGCCACTGAGCTCGGATGCCACTCTTGAAAGGTTCTCAGTACCAGCACTGGACAGGGCTGTGTGGCTCCACTTTCTACAGGGAATGATAAGAGATCGCAATGAATAATAAGTGGCATTTGAGAAACACTTTGATAAGATAGGGAAAGCTACTCAGGAGAGAAGATGGGAGAAAGAGGTGAGGGTCAGTGACAGCACTGAGCTGCAGATGCCCTGTCATGGTGCCAATGATTTCTTGGAGGCTGTGCTATGAGTTTTAACCTCCTTGTACACATGCTTGGTGACAAGATGATGCAATCTCCAGAAGATGGGAAGGCCGTAGGTCTCCTTTGTGTCTTGTATCACCATACCTGCAGGACTCATATGGATCTAAAGAGGATTGGGTGCTTAATCCAACACAGGTATCCCTGAAGGTTAATTTCACCTTTCCTGCCCATCTTCCCACATAGACCTGCAGGTGTCAACTGGCATAGGGCATGTATCCCCTATGTTTTCTCAAAATAATTTTTACAGAAACTTCTCTCAAAGAAAAAAAAAGGCCAAAAAGGAATTAATTTGAGGACAGTTTTGCTGAGCTGCAGAGCATTGAATTCAAAAGCTAGTTAATTACCAGCTCCATCTAAGTTTTTTTTTAATTAATTTTATTTTTTAAGCTCACTGCTTGGTCTCAATTAAGGTACTGATATTTTAATTATCTTAATTGTTTCTGAACTTGTTTTACAGTTCAATGAGTTATTTTTTAATTAGCTACAATTGATCTGAAAATCCAGAATCAAGCCCTTTCATTGTCCTTGGCCAAATCCTATGGTCTAATTGGCAAAGTATCCTGACATCTGGAGGAGCAGAACTGGATGCTGCAAGAGAGACACTGAGGTGAGGGGAAGGTTCCATTTGGTGGGTTGGCCCAAAACATCTCTCAGTCTCCTGGGAACATCACACACACACACGGACACACATACACAGCTGTGTCTGTTCAGTGAGCATGTGCAGAGCATCATTTTGTGTGAGACGTCCCTTTGCAGGCTGGAGGCTAGCAGCTCTGCAGGGACCAGGGTGGCCTTCTTGTTCTCCAGGGACTCACATTAAAGATAGGACTCAGGGGATGCACCTTACTCAGCCAGGAGAGGATCAAGTGAGATTTTCTGGAGGGACTGCTTTGGAAAAGCAGATTTAAGCTAGGCAACAGGAGTGAAAACATTCCACATAAAAGAAATCTCTGTTTCCAGGTTATGAGAGACCTTGTCAGGTTGGGGGAACTGAAGTGTTTAGGCAGTGGGGTGGGATAAGTCTGGAGAAGGCGACCAGGCATGATGTGGAGGCCCTGGACACCACACTGAGGGCTCTGGGGAGCCGTGACCTCCAAGTCCCCTAGAGACTTCAAACAAGGTAGAATCTGGTACTCTTTCTTGTAACTTCCCATTCCAAAGCTAGGGGAGAGGGGCAGGAAGCAGGAGCCTATGACAGTGGTACCTCAGTTAAAAGCAGAATCATGGAATGAATTCTGTGACCAGAATCATGGAAAGAATTAAGTTTGTGAACCAAAGGACCACTGTATATGTATTTTATGTAGAAAGTGGGATTTTGAAGAGAACAGACATGCTACACACAGTCATCCTCCAAGTGAGAGGGGACAGCAGGGATGGTGAGCCCAGTGATTAATTCTCACAGGCCACTCTTCTTTCAGGAACCTTCAGACTCCCTCTCCCTAGGGATATGAAGCCACATAGGATTCTGGGAAGTAACAGAGCTACCCTCTGAGGCTAGTAAGCAAAAGACTAATCTAAAACATTTATGCCTATACATAGTCCACTCCAGAGACTTCCAGAAGCTGTCTGCAAATTAATGATGGCCCATAGTCTCCTCCTTGCTTTTAAGATTTGCCTTCTGCCTGGGTAGACCCAAGATACATCTGGACAGCAGACACGCCCAGTGACTCATTAGAAGTGACATAATGGATGACTGACTAAGAAATTACTCCGAACTCTGAACACCTCATCAAGCTAAGAACCTGAACATTTCTTCCAGCTTGTCTGTCCCCATGGCAACCTGTGCATGCGTCGCACCTCCCCCTTCTCCAGAGGGGCTAGTTTACCCCTGACGACAGAGCTTCACAGAATACAAAACAGGAGGTGCTGCGCATCAGAACTGGATGTAAACCAGGGAAGAACGGCAGCCTGGAAAGCCACCTACACCATTCTCTGCTTTCACACACAAAGGTTGACCAAGTTGTCTGAGGCCAAACAAAGGGGCCTATTGGTCTGTCCAGATGGGGCAGACAGCTGAGTGACAATGAAGGCTGAACCTGTGTGTCCAAGCATTAGGGAATTAGAATGGAGGGAGTCATGGGACAGATAAGGATAAAGAGGCGGAGGATACAATGGTGCATCCAATCAAAGATAACCTTGCTCCTCTTTCCCCCATAAATGGAGGGCCTGGGAACTCCTTTCTTTCTGTCAAAACTAAAAGCACTTCCTGGATCTGTTACTACCATGTGGGAGGTGAGGTTGAGGATAAACTGGTAACAGTCTGCTGAGGAGGGCATTTTTTCAGCTGTGTGCTTAAATAATAACAACCGGTAAAAGTAGGAGGATGAGCATATATGAGTTCATTACATTATCCTCTCAACTTCTTGGTATACATAAAAAAATTGTAAGATAATTTTTCATAAAAGAAAGAAAAGAAAAATATTATCTGACCCAGTAGGCCATTTTATGCAAAAAATGTTTATCTTAATGATCTACATAAAGGAAAATTACAAACAATTTAAATATCCATCAGTATTAGTTTGCTCAGAGTGCTGGGTGACTTTCACAACAGAGACACTGTGCCTTTTCTCACAGCTCTGAAGCTTCAAGTCTGAGATCAGGACATGTCTGAGTTAGTTTTCTTGTTGCTGAGATAAAATATGCAACACCTACATGAGGGGAAAAGTTTATTTAGCTCACAGTTTGTAGAGGTTTTAGTCCATAATTGGCTGCCTCCCAGGCAGGGTAGCTTTGCAGAGGAGAACAATTCATGGTGGGCAGAAGGTAGCAAAGTAACAAGGGACTTTAACAGTATCTTTCTGCTCCTTTTATCTTATCCATGCTACTTAGGGTGGGTAGCACTTACATCGTTAATTCTAGTGCCCTTGAGTCTAACACTGTACCAGGAATCAATCCCAGTGTCACACATTCTAAATCCAACCACGTCTGAAAAAGCCAGGCTATGCAGGGACAGCTAGACACAAGCTATAAAAAGGTGTCAGTGTATCTTGATTCTGTGAGGGCTCTCTCCAGCTTGCAGATGGTCAGCTTTTCACTGTATCCTCACACACCCTTTTCTTGGCATACGTACACATGAGCTCTCCAGTGTCTTTCCTTATAAGGACACGAATACTCCTGGATCCGATATCCACTCCTATAACCTCATTTCACCTTTATTACTTCCTTAGAGGCCCCATCTCCAGATATGTCCACTCCAGGTTTTGAGGCTTCCGTGAATGAAGGGAAGAGACATAACCACTCAGTCTCTAATGATACTGCTAAATAAATGATTTAACTAATTACAAGCATCCATTTGCAGCACACAGTTATTTCAAAGAAAGAAGTAGACTGTATATAGATGTTTGTGGTAAATGAAGTTTAAAAAGTAAGGTGAAGACAAAAAAAATGGAGATGGTAATTTCTAAGCACCCTAAACCTGAATGGCAAAGCTAATCATATGTACTTCCAAAGGCACCCTTTCCCTTCCCTAGTCTCCTCCCCTTGAAAGAAACTTCCCTCTCCCACACTAGACCAACTCTGCATCCTATTGACCAGTTCCTCCTGACTGTCTGTTCCTACCACAGGTTATGAACAAATTCAGACCCTCAAAGACACCAGGCCTCCTCCTGTCACTGAATTATCCTGGAACACCACCTGCAAAAGGCACTTTCCTCTTCTGTTTCCTGTAGGACCCTGTCAGCAACAAAGAGACAATGAATGTCAAACCAAAGGCCAGAGCAAGTGTCCAGCTCTGAGGTTTTGGCATTTGCCTTTGAGATGAGGGAGTTAAGGACTATCCATGACCGGCTAGAATGAATGACAGCTGCTGGCAGAGCCTGGATCCTCTGCTCATATGCAAAACAAGATATCAACAACAACCATTGATAAACCCAATGTAGTGAATTGTACGTCTGATCATTATAAAAGAAAGCATTAAGAGGAATCTCCTAGAGCAGTAGTGAAAATGTGCTCCATAAAATCAACAATCATAAAGCTTGATGGCCCTGGCCAGCCATCCTCCCTTCCTAACCCATATCTCACACTAACCCTTTCTCTAGTGGCTCTGGGGTGGTCAAGACAGGACCCTCGGTGATCCCAATAAGAAACTGATCTCCCTTGGAGCAGGAAGGGGAAGACCAGATCAAAAGGAAACAAGAGGTGATGATTAAGTGGAAAAGTGGAGAAGGAGGAGCATTTTATTACATAATACATCAGTTAAGTAGGGGAAGA
The DNA here is from genome assembly GCA_004363535.1 of Dasyprocta punctata. Taxonomy (NCBI): domain Eukaryota; kingdom Metazoa; phylum Chordata; class Mammalia; order Rodentia; family Dasyproctidae; genus Dasyprocta; species Dasyprocta punctata. Next base: position 43,836 of record RJWM01002157.1, on the reverse strand, counting down.
TGATGGAGATGTTTGATAGCCACCAACCCATAGAGTAACATACTATTGCATATTCTAATTTCAACAATGAGAACTAATAAATTAGTCTTATTCCTCATTGAATACCTGGTTACTGACATAGAGACGACAATTAAGTAAACCCTTGTGGTCAACAGCCAGTGAGCCTGGACTTGTGTCTTGAGAAGTCATGCATCAACACTGATGCTCAGAACCACTAGACCATGAATGAAAATAGCTCATGGTGGGGACAAGGGCGATGACTACTATGTCAAGAAGCAACATACCAAACCTTCCTGTCCACCTTCCTCAAGAATCATGCCACTCATCAAATCCCAGAAAGAACTCATTGTGAGGAAACACTGTACCACCAGAAATCAAAGCCAGATGGTTGGAGATTTGACTAAGCACCTGTTACTTTTATGAAGAAAACAAAGTCAAAGTTTTTTTTCAAAATCAATGGTCTTGCCCAGTGAATTTAACTCTGTCTGATTTAAGAAACAGCAAGGGGCAGGTGAGCCTTGTGGTCCCTTCTGTGAGGAGATTCCAGTCCACACTGAGGAATGGGAGACATATGATGCCTGGTGGTAACGTAAGACAGAGCAGCATGAACAATGGGACCTGAACAGGGCCCCATCCCTAAGGAAAGGGACAAGACACTATATGCTGAATAATCTTAACCTTAACCATCTTAACCATCAAAATGGGCAGAGTTTATTACAATGCTATAATAGTAAAAGTATGTGGGTCTATCTCATTGTGATTGACATAATTTATTCATAAGACATTTATGACATAAGAAATTTATGAACAAAGGAGAGTGAATTATTCAAAATACAAAAGAACCAATTCTATAACCTGGGAGAATAAGAGGACATGAAAAAGCATAATAAAAATCAAATATTTCCAGGAAAAATGTATACATAAAAGATCACTGGGGCTCATAAAACGTATCTTTTGTACCTGTGTTTCATTTTAATGCAATTAAAATTCCTATAAAACATGGAGATTTTCTAAGATGAAAGGCATCCAGAGAACGAACTCCTTTAGTGCTGATTAGTCTATTTTTATTCAGCAGGTCTGGTTGTTGACCATTATGGGAAAGCTCAAATACCAAAGACTTTATAAAGATTTTGAGCATGCCTACGGGATTAGAACTGAGGGGTCTGGACCAGTGAGGTGTGGGTTTGAGATGAGAGGAGCTACTTTTACCTACTCTTGTCAACGTGAGATGCAGATGGGTCCCTTAACTTTTTAATACTCAGTTGCAGATAAACAGCTTTACTTCACTAGTTTGTTGTGAGTCTCTGATGGGATAATGCACAAAAGATTCCTAGCACTAGGTCTGACACACAGCACACATTCAGTTGTCAACCTCATCACTCTTACTATCTCTTTCTAACTTGCTCCTAAAGTACAGAAAATGGATGGCACCTAGGGGAGGAGAATCTGGACATTTCAGAGACTCGGTATCATGGGACCATGATTCTGTTCATCATTTCCAACCTTAAACTATCTCTGTGAGACAAAACATCAGAATTTGCTTTAGAACATAAAGCTCAGGGTCTTCTTTGTCCAGAAGACATCTGTAAATTAACCAGATTCACACCAGTAATGGACATTATATGGCAATGAAGCAGCTCTTGCTTCTCTAGGAGAGTCGTGGTCTGCCTGGTCTCCTCCCCAAAGACTAACATGGCTGAGAACGAAGGAAGAAAATCATTTTCCTCTAAACTCGGTGTACCAGGATCACACAACGAAGTCTTGTATACAAACCTATAGCATTAGACTTCATCTTCTTGGTTTGTTTGGGAGAGAAGGCTTTGTAGCCTTTGAAAGGTTCTGGTTAGAGAGACCTAGAGTCTGAATACTAAGGTCCTATAAGAATGTACACTCAACCACTACTTATAAAACGTTCAGAAAATAAGGATCCTGGCTAAGGACAAAATGATCCAAAGGCAAGAGTTTGACTCCAGGGAAGTGTACATTGAAGATGATTGGGCAGGCAGGATTCACAAGTGAGGTTTGGTATATGAGCTCAGTGCTCTCTGGTTTTAAGCCAAAGATCATTCATCTGATGCCTTCTGCCCTGTCCTAGAGAGCTTGCCAGGGACAAGTGTTAATTGAAACCAGAATAGTAAAGTCTGCAGGGAAAGCCTGTATAAGATTCGGGAGAGGGACACTCAAATATCATCTCAAAGCCTCAGATGAGGCTGTCATTTTCACTGTGGGACATCCTATGGAACAAAACTTTAGGGCACATCTCTGGTGAGGCCACACAATGCTCATTTACTGGCCTCCCCCTCAACCAAGAAAACAGACATGAACAATCCCACACTGTATGTGTCTAGCACAGCCTGCCTTACCCCTTCTTTTTCTCATTTTCTTATAATCTAATCTAAAGCCTTGCTTCTCAGACTGTATGGCAGGCCAAGAAAAAAAGCAAATCTACAGTGAGTCTCCATGAAGGATCTACTTCACTACATTTTAAATGTATTATACAAAAGTAAGCATTGATCTAGTATGAAATACAAAGCAAAATTCCCAAAAACTGGTATGGAAGAGACTTCAAGAATACATGAGTCCACGGTGTCTTCTCTCCCCCATCCTCAGTAAAGAGCTTGCTCTTTACTCGCAGCTAAGGGCTCTTTGGGAGAGAAGTTTGAAAAGTGTTGAAAGTATTTACAAAGTTTAAAAGGGCCTAAAACAAGTCGGGAGCTCTCCAGGGTTCTGATACCTGAGATGGAAAATCAATACCAGTAAAAGTACATACAAAGAACCTTCAGAAGCAAATTGCTCATTCTTGTGGAACCAGAAAGCACCTCCCATTAAAACTGATTAATGAAAAAATGTATCCCTTACCCTTGGAACAAATTTCCTTGCCACCTCTTCCCAGGAATGTCAGTCTCACAGGCGACATGTCCTAGGGTTGTTCAGAGCACTGAGCTTGCACAATTCAATGCTTTTTGGAAAACCCTTTATATGCCACACATAGGGTGAGGTATGTTGATGAGTTACAAAACAATTTGCGACTCCCCTGGTGCCAAAGTTAATATCATAATTAAGGTTGTTATCACTTTTGCTCCTCCCACTGTTAATTTTTCAGAAACACTTGAGTATAGATTTATAAATGGGTAATCAGAGACTATTCACTTCCAAGTCTTTCTCTCTCCAACTAGGGTAAATTCATTCTTGCCTTTTTGGGATCATTACCAAGGTCATTAAATTTCATTCCTTAACTGAGAACGTGGAAGTAATCATGACAAAGTTAGTGCTAAGCAGAGCTGGGGTTTCTTAGGGTATCTTCCTAAAACATTGAAAATCGTCTCAAGCTGAGAAAAGAATGGTTGCCTCTCTCACTGTAGTGTTTGTCAAGTGCTGTGTCATTTAGGCTTTGTGCATTTTTGTCATTCCTCTGTTTTTTTCTGTGTGTGTCCCACTGTACTCATCAATCCCAAAATATATCATCATGCGCATTCAAATAAGCCAAGTAATTTACAGTTGCAAACTTATCCATAACCAGTTCTTTCCTACCTGTCTCTCTACCACATACCACTCAGTGGCCAATTATTTCCCTTACATTAATCTAAAGTAAGGTCTATAGGGCAATATAAAACATAAATCAGGTCTTAACTATGTGTGAAAGACAAATGTAACACTAAATAATGGGCAAGTCCCAAGGGGGTCTCCTAAGACAGGCATGAAAAAACACAAAGAATAAAATCTTTCCTTTTTATTCAGCTCCAAAAAATACTGAATACACAGCAGAAAAGAGAACAGGAAGAAAATCATCATGTTTGGATATTGTAATGGCCACAAAGTTGTTCCCATCAAAGGAGGGGAATTGATGTTCCTATTTTTGTCAAAGTAATGCATTCTAAATTTTATTTTTTAAAAAAGAGTCTTTTGATTCTATTGTCTGCAACCTGGCCTACAATTTCTCTTCCAGAACTTAGTCCCTGATACATGCCCATATTTTTCTCCTCATCCAATATTTACCTGGCCTTTATTTCATTGAGCAGCTCACAAAAGTTCAAGTGTATGGTATCTTTTCATGCCTCTTGACTCTAAACTGAACAGTCCAGGGCAATGTACCATTTCATTCCTACGATTACAGTATGAGACCAATAAATCTCCATTTCACAGACAAGGAGACAAAACTGGAACTTGCCAACTTGAAATTGAGTGGTTCATCTGAGATGTAACCCTGAGTCTGTTCAGAACAGCAGGGGCTTCCAGAGTCCAGAGACAGTGTATGCCCTCTCCGCCACCACACACCTCTCACCTAAACAGAGTTTGGAGTTTCATGGAGCTTTAGTACAGTCATCAGGCTCTGGTCCGTGGGCTCTGCCACTCCTCTAGGAGGCTCTGCAGGCCAGAGGCCAACCTTGCTTGCCATTTCCGAACACCAAACTCTGGCACATGCCTGCTTCAAATGATAAGTTTAGTTAATGCTGGTAAAATATCTGTGAGGGGCATCTTTAACTGGATTGAAAAACCTGAGATTTTAATGTCACAAAGATTTAGAGCTGCAAGAGCTCTTGGGTATTTCCAGATCAACATGCTCATTCTTAACACAAAGAAGACTTTAATCCATCAATTTAACACATATTTACCAAACTCACTTTATATGCCAAGTTCTTTTATAAGCACTGAGCATTCACTGATGGCTAAAACAAAGTCCTTGCTATTTAGGAACTATTCTAACAGAGAGATGATGAAAAAGGAAAGAAAGGAGGGGGAGGGGAAAGAAATAAGAAACAGAGAAGGGAAAGATGCAAGGAGGAAACCTTAGACCAGTGATGGTGAACCTTCCAGAGCTTTCAGTGATAACAAACAGCCCACTGCAGCACACATGTCACAAGTTCACCACCACTTAGATCATAGTAGGAGCCAAACAGCTAATTTTAAGAGTGATGTAACAGACAGCTCCTGGGTGGTCACTTTGAGTTAATCAGTCAGGAAAAGATCTCTCTGCGAAGGTGGGCATTCAAACCATGATCTAATGAGCAGCAGCCAGCCTCCTGAAGATCAGCTGAGAAACATTCCAGGAGAGGAATGGCAGAGGCCTTGGAATGTCAGGGAAAGAGATTTTAACAGATTGCCTGAATTTTCCAACTCCCTGACTGTTCACCTTTCCTTAAGAAGAGCCCAGGTCTGAACCAGCAGTTCTCTCCAGAAAACCAAGTTCTCAGACGGGCAGGCATCCTTAAGAGAGTTAATCTCCAGATCACAGATCTATGTACTCATGTCTAAGGGTGTGCCAGCGACAATGTGGCCTTGCTGCCAAAACTAAAGGTGAATAATCAGCAAAGAATCCAAACCTCGAGCTTCCCAGACACTGCCCTTGTTCAAATAAGCAACTGACCAACAGGAGAGACCAAAGTATCGTGAACTTTGGAACTGATCGATCCAGTTCCACATGTGAACACTGCCCTTTGGGTGCTGTGTGACCTTGGGCAATTTGTGCAGCCTCTAGCTGAAAAGGAGAGTGACAAGATCTTCCTTAAAAGGCAGTGAAGAAAAGTAGATGAGACTGTGTGTCTGGTGCTTAACATCGATCTTAACAAGTCCTCAATAAATATTAGTTGGTCTCTTTTCCATGTGATTCCTTTGAAATATGTTACACTCGCGGCAATCCAAACTGGGCCTTTTCCTTTCCCAGGTTATATCTAAGCTGAAGCACAGCTCTGAGGTCACCTTGCCTCTAATCCCTGCTTCCCAGCAGAACTGTGAGCTGCTGTGACTGCCAGACCAGCCTTGCTCTCAACAGCAAGCCCTCTGGTGAGCCTGTTTCTCAGAGGGACTGAACTCCACCCTTACACTTCTCTGCATTCAAAACCTCATTGGTCCACTTAACCTCAATCACCAGAAAGGTGAACTCATGGTCTCACACTTCCACTCAGGGGAGTCAAGCTCAATATGGACACTTGGCCCTCTGAGTCCTGAAGCAATAGTGTAAGAGGGGAAGAAAAATGGTGAGATAATGGAGGTTCCCTCCTCTCAAACACTGCTTCCCCTTACAAATGTTTAACAAAGATTTTTGGCATCAGCTCCTCCTGGCTGGGACTGCACCAGCCATCAGGCTTTTTGTGATCCTGAAAAAGCTAATGAGAGTCTGTGTTGCTGTGTAATCCAAACAGTATCCATTTCATGCCCAATCGTTTTTTAAACGGGCAACAAATCTCCCCAGTGTATTTCTTTCTCTGACAGACAAAAGCTCAACCAGACTCTTTGTGGGCCTGTCCAATCAACAAGGGCAAGAGGCCCTGATGCTAATTCAAAGTCGCGTTCACAGTGGCAAACCCACTGGGCCATCTAGCTCCAGCCTAACAAGTTCTCACTGAAATCCAAGTCAAATTCCAGAATTTTGATTTCAGATTGATGAAATGCACCACTGATTTTTAACTAATTTCTAAGTAGTAAGGTAATAACTTTTCAGACTAACCACTAGCATTCATGCAGAGTAAGACAAAACTTCAAAGAATCATGAGACATGGTAGAAATTTCCAGCACCACATAGTAGGGATCTCAGGGGTACATTCACGGCTCCTCAGGCACTGGGGAGCAGAAGTGACTTTGTACTCTGAGAGAGGGATGTGCCTGTGGCAGAATGCCCACCAAGCACCCCTACAAAAACAAGTGACATATTGGACATGATCTGAGGTACACATCTGGAGACTTATTGTCACCTCCCAGGGTCATGAATATAATCGCTATCAAGCACTTTCTAGATCCAACCTTTTCCAGCTCCCAGAGAGTTTATACACTTATCTCCTGAGGCATACTTCATAGAGATACACCTCCACGACACTGCCCATCCCCATTTCAAAAAGGGAATCACAGGAGAACCCAATTTACTCTAAAGTAGTTTGATACCCAACAATCGATAAACATGCTAAGCACAGATCTTCACTGCTCACCTACTACATGCCAGGCATCATGTCAGGTGCTGAAGAAGACAAGACCAATTGCTATGCTTCTGGTATTTTTAGCTGGTGAAAGTTACCAGGTACCTAGCAAATTCAACCTCACTGAAACCTTACAGCCACCTATGAGACAGGCTTTTCCTTCAACCTTATTTTACAGACATGATAACAGCATGCTTATAGAGTAGGACAGAACTTCAGAGTATCATGAGACACAGTAGAAATCCCCAGCACCACACAGTAGGGGTCTCAGGAGTACATTCACAGCTTGCATATCCTTTCTGGGATACTTGAGTTATGGCCAGTAGTTAAGAGCCAAACAACCGTCCAGCAATATAAGTTCATTCTCTTTAGGGAACTTCAGCAAGGTCTGTGATTAGACATCCCAGTTTCAGGGCATGGAACATTCCACATCAGCTGGAATACAGCCACACCTTGTTAAGAGAGGATACCGAATTGCCCAAGTGTCCACAGATGAAAGCGACAGAGCAATAATTCAACCAAAAGTGGATCTGAAGCTGCCCCTGTACCCAAGGCCACAAAAAGCAGTTCCTATTCGTGTGCTCCAATCAGCCCATATGGTGCTTTTGAAAATAAATTGCTAGCAATCAAACATGAGAGGCTATCATACAAAAATCTGGTACAAAATTCTGGGTGACTTACCAGGAAGGTCTAGCCACACTGGGGCTTGCCCTCCTTCACCTGAATTTCCTCTCCCCCTTTTTTTTCATCCCCTTCCTTCCTCCCACCTTCACTACTACTTTGAATTGTCTTTCTTGTTCTCAAAGCACTGGTGTTTGCATACCCTGCGCTCCACAAGAACATATCTTTTCTGCACAAAATAAACAACCACAGTTCATGTTCTGTACTCCCCTCACTGAGGGAAGACTTCCAGGACAACTGGGATGGGAATACTCCAGGAAGATTAGTTTTCAGTAGTTTAAGAGCAGTTTCCAAGCCTTAGTGCTTCACTGTTTGGCAAACAACATAACTTCTATTTCTTAGCTTTAATGGGCTAATTATTTCTCCTTTGAATTTTGCTAAACTTTGAGTAATTAATTCAGTGATCTCCCCTGGAGAAATTTTCCCCCTCCTAACCGGTTTTGTGTGCACTGTCTCTCTCTCTCTTTCTCCCCCTCCCCACCCCCCTCTTTTTCTGTTTCTTTTCTTTTCTTTTTTTTTCCAGTCTTAACTCTGCCTTTCCAAAGCTATCAGATCCCAGATGTAACCAACGGACATCTTCCATCTGATATTGTCCCCTGGGCTGAAATCGTATCATCATGTACCCAAAAGTGGCAAATGAAGAAGCCTTCTACATAGCTACCTTCTCTGCAGGGTTTTATGCTAATTACTTCGTCTCAGTTCCAATCCCTGAGCACTGACTAAACCCTAACATTATATGAATAAACAGAAATTCCTTCAGATGAAAGGTTATCAACCAGAGGTCTGCTGGCAGGTTTTAGTGGGTCTAAACTTTGTACATAAAATTTCACGGACATTTCTGTGATGTGTGAGATCCAGAATGGATAATTTTAAACCCACCAACCTCCCTTTCCTAACAATATCCTGCTTCTCCCATAGATAATTTTGTAGACTATTTTCTCTTCTCATTGTGCACAGCATGGGTGGGACAAAGGTTTCAAATACTCTTCACCAAAAGGACAGGGGTGTTGCCCAATCCTTTCTCTCCTAGTCTTGGATCACTGGATCCCAGTGACATTCCAGGAGGCCTGCAATGTGAAAAAAGACCCTCCAAGGTAAAGGGGACAGTGCAGATGGTCTTGTTGTGGCTTCTGAAGTCTAGCCTTTCAGCCTCATTTTGGTTTTTGCCATTCCCAAGCCAGGGTTCTGGCCTCTTGCAACCTTTATGAGCTTTGCATATCCTTTCTGGGATACCTGAGTTACGGTCAGTAGTTAAGAGCCAAAAAACTCTTCAGGAATAATAGTTTATTCTCTCTAGGGAACTTCGGCAAGGTTTGTGATTAGACACCCCCGTTTTAGAGCATGGAACATTCCACATCAGCTGACCTCAGCAAGTTGAAGCACTGAACATTAATTTTTGTACAGGCTTCAAATAATTGCAGAGAGCAAACCCTTTCTCAACACACAATGCAGATAAAACATTCCCAGGGAGATAAAAAGCATGGTGCCTGCTATTGGCATGGGTATTATGAGAGTCACACAGAACACTTTCAAGATGGGCTGCTGGAGTGAGGCGAAGTCTGCTCCTTCCACAGAGGGCAAAGAGTCCAAGGAGGATGATAAGGAGGAAGGAACAAGGGAGAAAGGGAAGACAAGGGAGTGTGAGAAAAGCCTGGCACAGCTCTTCCCCCTTAAAGGGTGACCCCGAATGACTTACTCCTCAGTTGGAGTGGCTGGATCTCTGCAGAGATAGCAAACTATCAATTTCTCGTGTGGCTTCTCTAGTTTTCACACAGGAAAGATGTCTGTTCAAAGTCACAGACAGATACAGATATCCCTACTCAATTGAAAAGACTGACTAACTTTTAGTCCCAAATCCAAATTCTTAGAATAAATCATGAGGCATAGCTGCATAGTCCATTTGGAAATCAAGTACTCATCTTGATCCATCAAGTATGGCCTGGAGTAAGAAGGGAAGAGTCATAAAGCAAATATGGGTCCCGAAAACCTGCTTGTATTAGCATCTTTCTCCGCACTATAACAGAGCACCTGAGGAAGGCTCACTTTATAAAGAAAAGATGTTTATTTAGCTCACAGTTTGGGAGGTTGAAAGTCCAAACAGCATAGCACCAGCTCTGGTAAGAGCACCATGATGAATGACAAGAGCATATGCAGAAGGAAGAAATTACATCACAAGACAAGAGGCCATAGAGATACTGCGGTCCCACCATCCCCACCAAGTGCACCCCTCCCCCAGGAAATTACACATCTCCCACCAGGATCCATCTCTTGAAATTTCCATGCCAACGGTACACTTCCAAATTGAGGACCAAGCTTCCAACACATGAACCTTTGGGCAACAAACTATATCTAGACCATAGCACCACCTGGAGCTTTTTCTTCTTCCTTTCTTTGATGGGGCTACAATAATCCTAGAGAATGGGGTGGTTTGGGATTGGGAAAGTCTTTCAAAAATATCAATTTAAGGAGGAGTTTATGAAGCAAGGAGCTAACAATGTATTAAATTGGAACCACTTCTAGAGTATTCTAAGTCACTGGAATAAGTATTTCCAGAGCTGATACTTAAGGTCAAATGTATGTTGACTCATCAGTCACCAAATAAAGCCATTTAGGATCATAATCAACTTCTTGATGCTTTAAGCAAAGTATGCTCACAGTATCATGCCATGTTTCTCATGAGTCTCTGAGCTCTTTGGAAGTAAGACTAACCACCTCTCAGGTCAGACTCAGCTCACACTTGTGTTTCTTTGGGTTGCAGTAACAGTTACTGTTTATACTATAAAATCACTATTCCTATCATCTCCACATTCAGCTACGATTTATATTTTGATTTATGGTTTTTTCTAGTTTTACATTGTATCATCTAACAAAAAAGCGAGTTCCTGTCTTATACATTTCTCTCAGCAGTTAGCATGATACTTTTGTTGACAAAAATATTATCAACAGTTTATAATAAATGCCTTGTTTATGCTATCCTGGCACCACTGAAAATGTGGCTGTCTCCAAACCCTTTTTTTTTAATTAAAAAGACCTCAAGGATTTGTCTATATCTAAGATGCGAGCTAAATGGAAGATTTTTTAAACCTATCTTTTTCATCAAGTACTCAGTACCACAGCTACACAATTTCCGTGATGTAAGAATAAGATCCAATAGCTGTCATATTCTGGGTAAGATCTAAGAGTTGTCATTCCCTCTTCTCATCTGTGGTGATATATTTGACATAGAATTATCTCAGTGTGCATTCAGGTCCCCAGCAAAATACGTGGGCTAGTTTTACATTTTTACTTTTCAGTTGGTAGGAAAGTTGTTTTTCTTTTTTCTTTGCTCCTATCCCTAGGGGGAAAACAAGCCTCTGATCAATATACTATCTCCATTTGCTGTAGTCGCTTGAGAAAACCTTGCCTTCTCTTACAATATCACCTGAACAAAGGCTCCAAGAGAATGTGTGCTCACCTCAGGGACGCTCTCCCCTCTCCTTCCTTTAGGAGACATTCGGCGTGTCTGGAGGCATTTGTACTGGTTGCAACTGGAGTGTGAAGAGGAGGTGATGCTTCTGGCATTCAGTGCATACAGACATAAACATGCTACAGCATGCAGGGCAGCTCCCTACGACAGAGAATTATCTGACCCCAAACATCTATAATACTGAGGCTGAGGAGTCCTAACCTAAACACATGAGGTCAGTTGGGAGGAGCAGTTGTTTCAAACTCTTTTTTAGACTGGAGGCATTTCTGCGGAGGGATGGGGAGGAAATTAGTGAGCCTGGAAGGCCCTAAGCACATAGAAATGCAAAGAAGGAAACTGGAGTTCATCCTTTAAAAGTCCCCAGAGTGCACACGTATTCCAGGTCAGCACTGGAAGGGTCTCTCAGAAATGACATAAATCAGTTTCCTCAGGAGAGTGTGGAAGAGCTGAGGTGCAGAAAAGGGATGCTGCCCTGGCCAAGCTCTGAAACAAGTGAGCTGCAAAGCTGGAACTGGGACCACGCACTCCCGCCCTGAGCTCAGTGTGCCATCTGTCCATTCTACCACGCTGATTCAATGACAAGAGGAAACATAACTCCAGAATGTCCACTGACTTCACATTCATTAAGAGAGATGAGACTGAGAAGAAATCTTTGTGGCCCAAAAGGGAACCAGATGCATAATCTGAGGATTGGAAGCCAATGAACTTATTCAACGATAGATACATATTCCATACCTACTATGTGCCATGTGGAGGTTTGGGCACCAGAAATATAGCAGAGAATGGTTGAGGGAAAAGCCCCTACTGTTCTGGGACTTGCTTTCTAATAATAATACAAGAGAGGCTATATAAACATGGCTACCAGTAAAAGGCAGCAAAGATAAATAGAAATATAAGGTAAGTCTGAGACCCTAAAATCTCCTCTGGGGTTTAAAGGCCTGTAAATAGGCAGGATCTTTCAGTACTTTTTTACAGGATGTCTTACAATGGTGCAACATTTAGGGTCTAGACTTCCATAGGTCATAAATGACTCTATCACCTAGTAATGCAGCAGTACTGTTATAGTTATATTCCTATGGCCCCACCAAGTCTCATGTAATCATGACATCGAGGTGGCTGAATCTAGCATTGTGGTTGGTTTGCTGTCTGGTGCTGAGATTGGCAATGTGAGTGCTGCACACACCCAGGGGAGGAGACAACATACAGTGTAAGGGTGAGAAGGAGGCCTGTTTTCTCTCTCTCGCTGGTTCGTGCCTTGCTGTTCAGCAGCTGCCATGAATGGCTCTCCCACCACACTGCCCTGCCTTGCAGTCAGCTAGATATAGACTAAAACCTCCAAAAACTGTAAGAAATAAACCTTTCCTTCCCTAATTTTGGGTGCCAGGCATTCTGTCTCAGCAATGAGTGAAAAGTAACTAAGACAAATAGTAAAAATATTAGCTAATATTTCCTTGCCACAGATACACATATGCAGTACAGCACACTGTTCAATATGCCTGACATACACACCTCATTAAATCCTCTTCATAATCCTGTGCTGTATATATCAACACCCCAATTTACAGATGCAGAAACTTGAGTTCAGTGGCATAAGATAACTACAGCAAGTACACACAGCTTAAAGCAATGTACCCCCTAGAACTACTGCCTCCAGGGACCATGCTCTTAATGACCAGGCTGCAGGGAGTTAAGACTGTCTAAGCTTTCAAAGCTAAAACTGACCTGCAAGCATGGCAGCCACTCTATGCCATCAGGCTACTCTGTTTCCCTCTGCCATGGCCCAAAGTGCATGTCGGCAGTTTGTTCGCAAAGTCTTATACCAAGTAACTTTCTTCATTAATACATATTATATTTCTCTGTTTAAGAGGTTTCTCAGAAACTTGAAGTTGATAGCAGTTTGTGTATTTCAAACTCACATATCTCACACATAACATGAAAAGGCACTTGAATGAGGATAGCCTTGTTTGAAATGTAAATGCCTGTGCACTGTTAAACTCTGAAAAGCAGGGAGGTTATATGAAGTACTCATTTGCCTTTCCAAACACCATCAGGCAAGACAGATGGCTTGCTGCCCCATAAATTTTCACCACTAGATTAAATTTTGTTAATGGGACCAAGAACATTCAAAATAACCCATTTTTCTATGTGAAAATTTGATCTAAATCATTACCTCTCTAGCAGATTAAGTTTATTTTTTTAAATCTCATCAAGGATCTCATCGAATGGCTATCTGACCAGACCGCACCCACTGTGGCTGGATAGCCCCCACGAAAGGCAGCAAAGTCAGGGGAACCTGCGAGTGAAGACTACAGGTTAGCCGGCTCTGTCGCCTCAATCAGCCAACACTTAGAGAATGCTTTTTTTATGTATCAGAAAACACAAGCACTTTCACACAAGATAGCTTATGGAAACCTCACCAGAAATCTGGGAAGTAATTATTCCTACCAACCAGCAAAAACAGAGGCTTAGAGAGGTTGGGTCACTACCCCTAGGCATAGCGCTAGGAAAATCACATGTTCTAAACCCAACTTTTCTGTGCTTTGTCCTCTTTCACTGGCATTTCCATTACATCAATCACTTTAGAGAAGCAGCCACAATAAAATATAGCCCTGGCCTTGAGGAGTTTATAATTATATAGAGTGATGAAATGTACCAGGATACTACATATATTAATGTTTAGAGGAAATTTACCATGTACCAGACACTGAACAACGGTCTCCATGAGCATTTCCCGAGAGCAACCAGATGGAGTAAGAGCTACCATGAACCACTGGGCTTCCCCAATCCCAGTGTGATAGTATTTAGAGATGTTAATTCTAGTCTTTGGGAGCTAATTAGGGTTATGTAAGGTAATAAGGATGGTGGCTCATAGACAGATTAGTATCCTTTAAGAGGAAGCCACAAAGAGTTTATTCCTTCCTTCTCTCCCCATCTCTGCACTGAGGAAAGGCCACACAGATGCAGTAAGAAAGTTGCCACATTAAAGCCAGGAAGCTAACCCTCAGAGCAAGTTGGACATGCTTCTGGTCTGCAGAACTGTGAGAAAATAAATGTCTGTTGTTTCAGACACTCAAACTATGGCATTATATTTAGCAGCCCAGGCCCAGTAAGATGATGCTATTACCCTAAACATGTTAAAGATAGGGAAACTGAGGTTCAGAGAAGCTAAGCAAGGCACCTAAGTGCCCAGAGTGTTTTAAACTGTGATCCAGAGCCTCCCGTGGGTGACTGTAAAGCTCTTACCACTAATCACCATGCTCTAACTCCACCAAGGCCACAGTGAGTCAGCTGAGAAACTGTCACCACAGCAGGGATGTAAACACAAATGTTGTAGGAGTCTCCAGGAGGACCAGGACGTGTGAAGCCAACAGGAAGAACCCCAAGTACACTCAAATGTGGGCAGGTCTTTGGAGAGATCAAGTACCCTTGATGCACCTCAGAACATCTAATCATCACCCAGCAGGACCGAACACAGCCAGTCTCTGAGACAGTGTTAGTGTCTAGCTGGCTTTGCAGGGTTCACACTCATTGCACAGGTAAAGGAAGTCATGCAGTCACATCTTTGCCATTTTGGCTTAGCTTTTCCCCTGCTTATGAGTGCCTCAAGGACAGAGAATAGGTCTCATTGATTTCTGTGCACCCCGATTGCCACTATACCTGCATAGAGTAGGCATCAATCAACAACTGGTATACAGAAAGCAACCTTCCATAAGCTACTACATGAAATGTGGAGCTATCAACATGAAGGATCACGACCCAGCACATTAAAAGTGTTCCACTGGTTTCCTAAGTTTGTAGAGTCAAAGAAAATCCACTTATCAGTTGTAAGCAATTGATATCTGTGTTTACATCCAGTCTGATTCAGTTTATTCTTGGACCAAAGTAATTGTTAGAAAAAATTACAAATGACAAAAATGTGAAACAACGAAGAGAAGAAAATCCCATCCTGACACACAGTAGGCACCAAATTAACATTCCTTGACCCGCTGAATTCACTGGCCAAGAACTCCTACAAAACAAAGCAAAACAGAACAAAACAAAACAAAATAACCCCCCCCAAAAAAAACCCTCACACTTGAATTTGAATCACTATTCATATCTGAGAAGGCAACACGAGTCCCATCAAGCTTTTCTAATAAACATATATTATCTGTGTGTCTCCAATTACAAAGGTTACTGCAACTTAAAATTCCATTAAGAGCACCAAAACAGTTGCTCCTGTCATGCATGTCTCACATATTAAAACTCAGGAACAGTTTGCTTCTGTGGTCAACAAATGGTCTGAGCCCCTGGCCTCTGAGTTGCAGGTTTTCATACTTAACTTGCATATGAGAGTTTTCTCAAGGGATTAAAAAATTATCTGATTTAAACAACACACCTACCATCAAATAACGCAGCCTTGACCTTTAAAACTCAACTCACAACATGCCCAAGTCTTCCAAACATTTAAAAAACAAAATAATAGTGCACTAGGTTTTATTAAGATGTTCAGAATGGCCCTGAAACTCAACCCATAGAAAGTGCCTGATCCAGCAAGCTGATTTGTGAGAAAATGCCAAGTCTGACCATTGCTCTTCCATTCAATCTGATGCCTTGGTGATGGTAGGATAATAAGGATTTGAAGAACAAGAATCACTTGGGTCTTTCCCTCCACCAATAGACAGAGGGCTTGATGTGGTAAGAGAAATAGCAACAATATTTCTAAGCTATCTCCGTTGCCATGTAGAAAAACCAATTATAAAGAGGCCCCTCTCCCCTGCAGGAGGGCAAGCTCTCTGTGCATCAATATTTCATGCACTGTCATCTGTGCATTATTTAATAAAGCAATTGAGGGGATGAGTTTATTTTATTTTTCAACCTTTCCACTAGAGGCATGCAGGACTTACAGCGCTAGAATTCAGCTGGTAATCATAGGGATGTATTTGCCGAGTTTTTGAGACCACGGGGCGGGGGTGCTGTTTCTAGTTTTGACTATACATTGCTAGTGTCTGAACCATACTCCTTACCCCAGGGACACTCAGTCTGCTGTCTATTTGTGCTGACAGGGTTGAATTCACTTCAGAATTCAATAAGTGGTGATGTAATTAAATTCAATAAGTGGTGATGTAATTGATCACTAGACATTTAATGACTGCCACACTGGGGGATACAAAGCTTATAAACCAGGGTTCCTGTCCTCTGGAATTTAAAAATTTCTGCAGAGACAAGATGAGAATGTAGCAGCAGGCAAACAGTGTAGCAGACTACAAACCAGCTAAGGATGTGACTGCCCAAGGCCTGGTGTAGAAAGAGCACGGTCAGTATCTGTCTTCTTCCCCCTGCCCCCATATCTAATTATTCTCACTTCCTCCCTTCAGTGAAGGAACCAGATCTTTTCCTGAGTCCTGGCAAGGCTGTCGTCAGGTACAGGGTCTGAGCCAGGCAGCAGACTTCTTTCTGTATCATTCAAGCTTTTCAGTAGTGACTCAAAGAGAATCCAAGCCCCTGGATTTGACAAATCCAGTGTTTTAAATTCAGCAGCGACCTTGGGTTCTGTCCACAGTCCCAGTCCCCTTATCAGTTGCTGGAGCCTTTTTCATGCTCATAAATCACTTTTTGAAAAAAAAGTTTGCCAGTGCTGACTTCTGTTTCTTACAATCATGACATGGACTGCTAAGTACTCAAGAACTATTTGTTGAAAGAGACTGAAGCTGTGATCCAACTGCTCCTCCCTCTCATCACCTGAGCAGACTGAGCTTGTGCTCAAAATATACAAGACTATAATATTTCAGTAATATACAAGACTGTAATATTTCAAAAACAAAAACCAAACAACACTAAGCTGTGGGCTAGAATCCTGGTAAACACCAGATATGATTCAGATTGGTCTTATTTTACAGTTTAGCATCATTTTTAATTTGAATCACATTGCATATAAGGTCAGAGTTTAGGGATCTTAAAAATTTCATCAAATATTTGAGCATTAATTAAATTTACTTAACCAGTACACTGACTCCTCCAAAGTAAAGCCTGAACAATAGCTGTATCTTAAACATCCAACTACTATATTGCTAGCATGGCCTGCGTGTTAAATATCACTAAATTCTATGTATACCTGTTATTATTTAACCCTCACAATGCCACAGAGAATGTATTATTACTACTGTATAATAGAGGGGATTGAGGCCCAGAAAGGATGAGTAAAAGGCCTCAATTTATATAACCGATAAAAGGTGGATCTGAAACCTGAATCTTTTTTAAGAGATTCAAAGGTTTCTGTGTCTCACCTACCTACCAAATCATGCCATTGAATGATCAACTCTCAGGCACATAACAAGGTACCTTTGACAGTCAGTCCAGTTTTGGTTACAGGAAGAAACTTTTTGGCAAACCTAGGATAGCTGTCTGCTTCTACCTAAGCTTTCTTCTGGAGATAGACACGCCTTCTTCAATCGAGGCAAGCACTTTCACACAACTCATGCCAGGAGGTAATAGTTACACACAGCTGAAATCCTCCCCTCAAAGTTTAAACATCTCCACTCTCCACAGGACAGAGACAAGTGGACCTAACTCGGTGGCACACTGGCTTTCACATGCTTCAAGACAGTTGCTAGATCTTCAGGGAGGTTGCTTTTCCTGAGGCTACAATACCTAATTATTTTTCCTACCTGCCCTAATTTCCAACTCCACAATCAAATCTGTTGCCTCCTTCAAGCTTTGTCCTAGCTGTCCTTTGCAGTCAGTGGTCCTGACACATGGGCATTTCATTCTAGAGCCCAGGGTTATCAACCCTTCCATGTCTGACTCAGGCATCTGTGTGAGGGGTTTCAAAATAAAAAGAGGGGTAGAGGTTAAAAGGCTGTTCTAAAGACAGGCATGCCAGTAATCCCAGTACTCAGAAGGCTAAGGCAGAAGGAACCCCATGATTTCAAGGCCAGTGCAAAATGAGTTCAAGGTTACCACACAGCATAACCCTGTCTCGAAAAGACTAAAACCAACAACAATTAAAAAAAAAAAAAACAGGCCATTCTAGAATGTGGGGGATACCTTCAATTCTAAAAGGGAACATTTATCTCAGAGATTCTGTTCCAAAGCTAGTCTACTGGCAGACTCAAGCACTCATGAGCTAATATTGGACAGGGAAGAAACACCATCCTGGTTTGGCATCAGAGAAATCAGTAGTCCTTCATCAGCCTGTGTCCTTCAGTGAATGACCAAAGTACCTAGGAAAGAGCCCTCCTCAGCATTCCCGTAGAAAAGAGTGGCAGAATAAAAGGTTTCAAGTTCCCAGTGGAAAGGACATCACCCAAGGAAAGGTACTTTCTGGGACCAAGGCCAACACTACCTTCTTGCATATTCAGTCTACTCAGTACAGCCCCCAACATGTAACTTTGAGGAGCTAATTTCCAACATTCTGGAAAATCTACGATTTAGTCTTACCCTCAAAGAGCTTATAAGGTCATAAAAAGAAAGGTGCCAGACATCACCAGAAAAAAAAAAAATGTGTGGAAATGATAGCTATGGAGAGGAAAAACTTATTGCCAACATGAGGCATAAAGAGGAGGCTTATAGAATGGGGGTACTGGAGGTGTGATTGCAGGAGGTGGGCCCCCAACGACAGGCAGGATGAGACATGTAGAAATTGTGGGTAGGGAATTGTGGGTAGGGAAACATGGGGCCAAAGCACCAAAGCATCTTGGCCACTCAGGCCTTTGAGCAAAGTCATAACGTAACTGGAGCTGTGCATATTCAGTCCTTTATAAACTCAGACACTACATCTCTGTAATTAACACATTAGCTGTTTACGAGCACAGCACAGGACTGTGCTATGGAATGGGACAACCAATGTAAGGGTATTTGCTGGATTGCTCTAGTAAGTGTTACTCTGAGTCAGCACAACATAGCAGTTAAGAGCTTGAGCTCCAGGTTCCAAGTCTAGCTGCACTGTTCCCTTGGTGAGATAAGTTACCAGACTCCACTTGATCTCAGGTTATTGTTTTAATTTGTGAATTAGAACAATTATAGCTATCTCACGGGGTTACCAAATGATACATCCATGCAAAGCACTCTGCAGAAAACCCGGCATACAGAATGTGTTTAGTAAAGTGCCTGAACCATCAACTCCAGCCCCGCCCATTTCCTCTGCAACCATTCATTTGTATAATTTAGATGTGTGTATATGGACAAAGCTCACCACACACACACACGTGCACACAGGCACACAGAGGCTTATTGCTATTGGTAAACAGTTACTCCTTTCAGAAAAGGCATAATTTGTTCAAAACTCACAATAAAATAAAATCTATCTGCTACCATAGTAAATACAGGAGGCTTATACGATTCTGCATCTATTGTCAGCTACACTGACGCTATCTCCACTGCTTCAAGAAGCAACTTTGGCACCTGCGTATCAAATGCAGAGCAATGTCCAAGTTTAAGCTCCAACCCGATTTTCCTTCCTAATGATTGAATTAATCCATGGCCACAACAATTAATAGCACTGGCCCTCTCACTTTATAGGCTCCTAAAATTAAAAGTCCCTGGCAAATCTCACAGCGATGTCTCATTCGTCTTTGAGTAAGGAGATTCTTGCTCCTTAATCACACAAATGACCAATATGTCCTCAATTCCCTCCAGCATCTGCCATCAAAGTCACATTGAGCAGGCTCAGAGCCAGGTGCTCTTCTTCTGCATTCCCTACAGCTTTGGAGAAAGGAGACCTGCTTCCTCCTTGACACTGAACAGAGTAACATGAATTAGCTCATCCCCAAGGAGCTAGGAAGATCCTCCGATGTCTTGATGGCCATTTAGACACTAAAGTGAGCATGGGATATTCTATTGAAAAGGCTCAGAATCTTGACAGGCTTTCTGTGATTACAAAAACTTTTCCCACCATAATCATTGTGTATATGTATGTGTGTGCATGTGTACACACATATATGTATACACACACATAAGTTCGTATACTTGTCTACCTTAATAGAAATGTACATTTTTCATTAATAGTTAAACATGACTGTAAGAACCCATTATCTATTAAGTTTTTGGATAAACGAATCCTTCATTAGAAAAGGCAATAAACCAAAATGATGCTCTTGTCAATACAAATCAGCTGGAAGGCTAAGATAGGCTGGAGGCCAGCATGAGCAGAAAAGAAAAATGATGTTTCTAAATTGCATAAGGAGCTAGTCATTGTCATACAGCTCATAAAAATGTGACAATAGTTGATACAATGCCCACAAGATCCTAAGGTCCCTTCTCCTCCTTACAGTTTTCTCCTAAAGGGCAGTCATAGTGGTGGTGGCCAGAATGGGCCAAGTGTAATGAACAGGTCTTTGGTCAATGTAAGAGAATAATCACAATCTACTTTGCTTTCTGCTTTACTTTTTGCAAGTTTAGATCATATCCTCTTCTGTAAGAAATTTTTCAGCAGCACCAAAGACTGGCCATACTTATAGAAAGGAATAAATCCCCAGAGAAAGAGAAAACAATTAATTAACGGAAGGCCAGATATAGTGAGCTGAGGGAACGGAGATGAATAAATGGCCTTACAGAGAAGCATCTGCCCCTCAATAATGAAATGTCTGTTGTGCTTTAGTACCTGCAGAAATTTCTCCCAGCAAAGATCCACCATGTAGAGTTAAACGCAACATTAGTTTTCTTTGAAATCAGGGCAACTTCAGCCAGTAGGCAAATAAGTGTACTGTGGTCTAGGTCTGCCAGGGGCTGTCCTCACCCTATCAAAGACATCTTCAAAGGAGTCTGGTTATGGGAGGATAACAGAAGCTCCTTCACTTAGAAAACAGCCCTTGGCCAGCGCTGGGTTGAGGAGCTCTAGGGTTCAGTGTGGGTAGAAAGTGAGGGTGAAAGAAAATCAGGAGGAAAGCAGAACCAGGGCAGCTCGGGGTTGAGTTGAAGAGGTGAAGAGGAGAAAAACAGGCAAAGAAAGAAAGGGACTCAGATTTCTGGAAAGGGACTATGGAAGGGTAGGGAGGGGGAAATGTCAGGGTTCGGAAAGGAGAAGGCAAATGGAAAGCTATGAAATAACTAAGTTTAAAACTTCCCTTAATGTTAACACACATTAAAAAAAAATTCTTCCGTAGAAATACTGTTGGACTTAAAGCTAAGAGGAAAGTGGACAGAGCCCAAAGCATTCACTTTAAAGAGCCTTTGTAGGAAACGTCATTGGTATGTGCTAGCAGGGGAAAGGCAGAGTGGAGTGACAGGAGTTCTCTGACAGAGTGCAGATGGGGGCTATGGAGCAAGAGATGATCACCCAGAACCCATGTGCTTCCCACATAGGGTTCTCAAAACAAACCGAGGAAGTACCATGCTCTCCTGCAGCCAGTAGAGGTAAAAAAGGGCCAAGTACCTGTGAGCTCAAAGGAAACATAAGGTTGACTTCAGTAAATCACTCCTGAGCTTGGGGAGTGAGCAGACAAAACATGAGTCTGAGACCACGCCCTATTTGGCCTATCTGGTGCAATGGCTAATTCTCCATCCCCCTGCAGCTTCCCACGAAATCATTTAGACATCAGCTAATCCATGTGTTTGGTTATTTACCATTGACTGTCCCAATCCACTGTGAGTCTCAAAAGAATGGGGCATTTGTCTGTTAACCTCTCTATCCCCTGGGCATGACACACTTTACAAAACAGGCAAAAGAAACCCTCAGTAATTCCAATTCAGCCACATGAGCAGAGCTGTTGGCATCAAGCTTTCTGGGGTGGAGAGCAGAGGTCTCGTGTACACGAGGTCTGGCATGTCCAGGCTGAGCCAATCGATCCTAACAACTTCCCAGGAGCAATCACTGATAGCCACAGCTCACATTTAAGGAGACTGGGGCTCAGAGGCCAAGGGAAATGATGTTTTTTCATAAGAGAAAAATAAGAATAAAACTCAAAAGTCCAAATTCTTTTTGCTAAAAGAGTCCTTGGTGGAGGGTGGGATCAAAGTCTAACATGAACCTAATCAGTCCATGGTCCTCTATGAATGATAGCCAGGGTTACCTCATAACAGTTCTCATGGGGGACAGGCAAATAAATGAAGAATTTTCTTTGTTCAGATGCAGTCTACCACTGACCTACCTCTGGGCCTGGCCTACTAGTCATCTCTTCCTACTCCTTTTTTCCAGCAGAGTAGATCCCTGAGCACAGCAATGCTTTCTATCATGGTAACCACAACATCCTCTGGCCATGGCAAAGGGTGGGAGCTCAGTATTATCTCAGTAAAAGGCCAGATGCCCCTCTCCTTCCCTAGGGACTGGCAAGGTACCTGACTCAGGAAAGCAGGCCCTTGAATACCTAATGATGCTTGAGAGTGAATGGTGATTTCCAGTCCGAAACTTAATGAATGACTGGCCACGGAGCATTCCTAAAACCATGTGGGCTGTTTAACTCTAGGACTACTTTTTTGCTAACATTTTATTACAAAGATAAGACTATGGAGAAAGGCAGGCTCCATTCTCAGGAGTGTTAGTGTGGCATCAATATTGGGTTAAAAAAAACCAAAGGAACTGGTTTTTAGTCATACTCAATGGGAAAAATCAAAATGTCTGTCCCCTGTTCCTCATTTTATCTGAAAATAAAGGATCTGGCTCTCAGTCCCCCTGAGAACATCTGATTTAAGCTCTGACTTCATTGCAAAAAAGGTACAGATATTTGCTGTCCTTTAATCGGGCGTAATGCCACCAATTAGTTAACTTACACATTTTAGTTGCCACATAGAGTGAATTGCAGGCTTGCAGGGCCAGTAGACCTGCAGGAGTTACTCAGTTTTCTCTTCACTTTATCAGAGCACCTGAGAGCCCTGGGTCTAGCACTCTTCCATGGTATCTGTTTCTCCGGTCATTTTTACCCTCAAATTCTTCCTAGTAGCAACCTTAACCTTGCATCACATTATGACAGATTGTCTGCCTTCTTTTATCCCCAGAGGAGACTGTTAAAATTCATTCCCAACATTGGGCAGCAAGAGTATGAGGCAGAAGACTTGCTTGCTGTAGGATTGGGGATAAAATTTTTGCAACAAAGTGGGGAGTAGTAGGGCTGGCTCTACATACCTCACAGGGCTTTTGTGGGGGTTCAGCAATGAAGAGACCATCTCTTCCCTCGGACTGTGTACTCCTTAAGGACTACACCCTACCTTCCTCCTACCCTATCATTCACTAACATTTATGGTGCCCTTAACAGACACCAGGCAATAGGGTATCACAGGAACTGTCTCCTCCTTCTATTTGCTGAATAACACCACAAAATGATGGTTAGTATCTTAATTTGATAGTGAAGAAGCAGACTCAGTGAGGTTAAGTCACTTGCCCAAAGTCCCACTGCCAAAGTAACTGAACAGCCATCCACCTTGATATGACAGAAATGAAAGCCCATCTTTCCAGCTCTCGAGCACCCTGTCTCTTACTCATCTCTGAACTTTCCACCAGACACAGAGCACATGGAGCGCTTACCACGTTCAGCAAAACATGCTTTATGCAACGGGAAGAACTAAGCATGTGTAAGTCGCTCTGACAGTTAACTGATTGTGCCAATTTGAGTAAGAAACACCCTGCTAAACTGGATCAGCATGGGTGTGGAAGGCCCACCCTAATGATGACTCTCACCAGACTGGTATAAAAAGAAAACGAAGAAGGAAAGCTTGTTTCAGTTTCTTCTGAAGAGCTCCAGTCTTCACCGGCGCCTTGGATGTCATCCCCTGGAGCGCTCCAGTGCAGCCTCTTCAGTCTTCCTGTATGGACCCTTCAACCTTCTGGCATATATCCCTCAGTCTTCCATTGCAGACCCTTCGGTCTCCTGGTATGGACTTGCGCAGGACATGATAATGAGCTCCAGGCCTTTGGCTGGATCCTTCAGATCTTCAGCATGCACACAGACACTCTGCACCTTCCATGCCTGACTTTGTGGGAGGCCACTGGAAGCTAATCTTGTAAATTCTTATATATTTGTATATCTTGCATTAAATCTGTTTCTCTAGTAAGCACTGACTGAAGCATATGCTATTAGTGATTAACATAGCCTTTTGTAATAGCATGAATAATGTTTGTAAATGTGCCCTCAGTTTCAATGAGGGGGTTGTGACTGGGGTGGTATAAGTCAGGAAAAAGAGACACATGACTCAGAGAAACAGGCAGATTATCTGAGTTGTCTGTTCTTATACCTCAATGGCTCTGAGCTATCTACAATTATTCTCTTTTATAGGAAGGAACAACAAACAGAAAAAAAAAAGCTAGCTTCTTAAACCTAAACCCACTGAGTCTTATTTTGTAGAAACTCTGCTATCAAAATTCCCAGGGCTTACAATCACTGCTCTGAGGAGATTCCTGAACACAGTCTTACTTCCCACCCTATAAACACCTGTAGCAATGACTGAGAACTGCCTCTTCCTATGCTGTCTGATTGAAAGAAAACCACAGACGCCATTAATTCCAGAATATTCAGTTCAGAACTATGCAGAGGCCTCATTTCCCCTCCTTAGCTGTCCTCCTCCTCCCCTCTTCTGATGAATATAGTCTCAAAATAGAAACCCTCAGGGTTCAAGAACTGGGATGATGTTGAAACACAAAAGAACCACAAATGAATTCTTCATTTCCTGTTGTCACAATGAAAAACTGGAATAATATGCAATCAAGTGGGCTGTGCAGCAGGTTTGGCTTGGAACTGCAGGTGTCTACCATGAGCAGACCGTGAGGCCCTGGGCCACGTACTGGGGAGAGAGGTAAAGAAAGATGAACTCAAAAATTTATAAGCTCAAGAGTCTTTTAGCTCAGCACACCAACCTAAAAAACAACTGTAATAAATCCCCAAACATGGTGGGAAACAAGGAAGCCAACTAGCGGAAAAATAAAGGATCAATGGGCAGCGTGTGAGTGCCTTGGGTACACATCACTAAAGACAACTCGGATTTCCAGCAGGTGAAAGTGAGGTACTCCAGGTAGCAGCAGCAACATGAGCAAAGGTGGGGAGGAGAGAAAGTTGAGGCTGTGGTGTGGGGATGCATAAGGATGGTGTAGTCCAGACTAAAACAAGAACAACTACAAGCACTGTGCTAAGAAGTTTGGACTTTAGTCTATCATCAGTGAGAGCCACATGTAAGTCTCTGAGGAGGGGAGTGCCACAAAGACACCTGCTTCTTGGTCATTCATTTTATAAACAATAGTTCTCAGGTAGATTAGATTCACCAATGCATACTGGTGAATACTGATATTTTGACCACAAAACAGGGCTATCTCAAAAGTTTACTTGAGAAATTACAATTCTGGGCTGTATTTAGGGAGTAAAAAAAACAGGCAAAGCGTGGAAGGGTCCCCAATCCCTTATTTCCCAATCCTAGAAGCTTCCGGCTTGCTATCAGCTTTGCACCTCCCTTTTGCTTCATTTGAATAAAACATTAAACAGAGTTGGAAACAGGGCCCCCATGGGGGCTGGAAACTTTGGGGCATTAGCTGACAAACTGGCTTGCTGCTGTGTAAACTCCCAGGGCAAATGCAAAGTATGAGCTAATCTTGCCACCATCACAAGTTCTCTGAGCTGAGGATAATGTATGATAATCTAAATCAGGCTGGGCAGATGCCTGTCTGGGAAATCTGATTAGGATTTGCCTGATGATTCCCTTTCATCCCTCTGGAGACTACAGGGCATGACAGACAGAGCCTTGCCAAGAAGCTGACATGTCTCTGGAGGTCCAGGCCCCAAGGCGCTCATCCGCTACACCTAAACCTCCAGTGGTGGCTGAGGGAAAGTTGAGGACAAGAATCTGCAAATAGTTCTGAAGCAAGGGGCTCATGGAAACACGCCCCAGCTCAATCAATGCAGGGCCATAAAGATCAGAGCCTCGCTTTGTCTTTGGAACATTCACAAAGCACCGGCTCAGTGGTGCCACATGTTCACTTAACATCCTTCAGTGGATACCATCAATTCTGGAATAAGGTTTAAAGTGCACATTTTCTAGCCCTCCCATCTGTGGGTCCCCACCACCTAGCACTTTATAGCTCAACAGTAAGTAAGCTGCCAGCAGCTTCCTCCACACACCACACACATTTCAAGCCCTTTGTTCTTGTTCTTCCCTCCACGTGAAATGCTCCTGTGGTCCTAGCTAAATTTTGCTTCGTCTTCAAAACCAAATCGGATGCCTCTGCCTCAGGGAAGCTTTTTCTGGATAGTGTCTCAACTCTCAAACAAATATTGGTCCATACATACTTTCCATTTATGCTAAGTATTGTTACAATTACTGCTTCATGATGAGAGAGACTATGCAGTTTTCCTTGCTGGAAGACACACAGACACAGACTGATTTTACCTCACATTCCAGTCTGTATTTCAGAGCTCTTGTCTGAATGGCTCTCTTGCTCCCACTTGGCTTCTAGGTCAGCCTGGTATCTGGTCTTTTCTTTCCCATGAAACTGAACACTTGGAGTGTGGTGGTGGACACACTCATCGCTCTAGCCAGCATGGGGATGCTGGTCTACCATACGGACTTGGTCAAGAGGTCCTGGGCGGAAAGCCTCAATGTGATCAGTATAGGTAGCCATGGCACTGAGTTCCTGAACCCAAAACAGACTTGCCTCTTCCCCACTAAACTCTGGCCAGGCTCTTTCCAGACTCAAGTCATCAATGGCCATGAGATTTAGTGAAGAATGTCAGTGGAGTAAGTGGAGAGCCACAAATGATTTGAGAAACAATTCTTAGTGTATAGATTAGGTATATGGCACCCAGATTGTGTTCTCTATATGAATGGATCTGATTCAAGCATGAAAATCCAATTAAGACTTCCCATTATCTCAACCAAGAAGGAACAGGTAATTCAATATGGAAATATACAATATTTTGCTGCATATATCATTTCAAATGTTCATTAACCCCAGAAGCCTTTATGATATACTTACTACATGGTAGGTATGATAAACAAAAAGACTAAAAAGTACCTATCCTTATTTGGCAAGGGGAGTGAGCAGGTACTAAGATCCTCATGTGATATGACAGCACCTGCATCAGATCACAGACGGAGGAATGGCCAATTCCACAAAAATGAAAGTCAGAAAAGAGTCCATCCTGGGGGCATGGGAGACAATCTGCACTGCAAAGCACCATTTACCAGGTCAGTATCTGGGTCGGTGGTTCTCCAACCTGACTTCAAAACAAAATGCAGGTGCCCAGATCTCACCTCCACAAAGCATCATTTTGGTGGTGGCTCCCAAGGTTCTGCACTTTTAAGGGCCACGTTGTGACACTTTTACAATTTGGCATTGGCATTTGCAGTTTAGCACTGGTCTAAGATCGAGCTCTGAGGTCTCATGAGAGACCTAGAAAATACTGAGGGGGTCTCAAGGGAGCTGAAGGACAGCTGAGACAAAGCCTCACACTTGAAGTCAATGGTCTGCAGCTGAGTCCCCTGCTGACAGGGTAGGCATGGATAAATCCCTTAACCTCTGAGGTACTCCTCAGAAATAAGCATGAAAACACTGACACTGTGAATCAGACGGCCTGGAGTAATGATCCAGCTACCCTCTTTCTCAGCTGAGT
The DNA here is from genome assembly GCA_004363535.1 of Dasyprocta punctata. NCBI lineage: Eukaryota > Metazoa > Chordata > Mammalia > Rodentia > Dasyproctidae > Dasyprocta > Dasyprocta punctata. Next base: position 16,276 of record RJWM01002157.1, on the reverse strand, counting down.
GACTTGAATCAAGTCATTCACCCCACACTCTCTTATCTCACAAAAGATAACCCATCTAATACACTGAGAGAATGGCTCACCCCTGACCTCATCAAAAACTTATCTACTATTCTGATAACCTGCAGTAGCACTACCGTGGGCCAGTGGTGTGGCCTCAGTGACTATGAGCAGGAAGACGCCCCAGGATGAGAACAGCTTTTCCCAATTCTAAAACATACCTTTGCTTTAATTATTATATATAGGAGGCAGTCTCCAGTGAGCTCTGGGCTTTGGCTTTCTCCCAAGGGCATACAGCTGTGTTTAGGAGACGAGCCAAATAAGCTCATAAGTAGCTATTATTTGCATAACCAGATGGAGTTAGAAAAAGCTGATGATGGCTGCAAGCTGGGAGCAGGCACATCGTACCACTGTTGTGGACTCACTGCAGTGCCTGACACACGATGCCCCTCTGTGCCCCCAATTCACACAAGTTACTCCTGACCCAGACATGCTGCCTCCTCAGCTCTTGGTACCTGCCGCCGAGCCCAGGCCACATCCTCCAGCACGGGCAAAGCTGAAGAACTGTTGCCAAACTGCTGCATGAGAAGCAGAGGTTCTGACTGCAGCACTGGATGGTTTCATGTAAAATCAGCACCTTGGTCCATGAGCTGATGAACTTAAAACAAAGAGCCTCTCACCTTTAGCATTCCAATGTCAAGAATATCAGGGCAGCCACATCCAAACACAGCTCAAGGGAGGAGCTTTCAGGCAAAAAGCCCCCAGACAACGGACTTCTTCATGAGACTCAAAGAGTCAGTGCCTGGCCTTTTTCTCCAACCTCTTGGAACTTGTTCCTCTTGGTCAGCCATACCCACAATACCTCCTTTACTTTCTAGGGGTTCTAAGATCCTTCTTTCTGGGAGGCCTTAGAGTCGATCCTCTGAGTCCCTTCCCCCAAGTATCTTCTGCCTGGCCCTCCACCCCCTCAGACCTCTTACACACTTTCATCTCTGCAGTGCCCATCATCACCCACTACCCCTTTCATTGGCTCCACAGAAAACTGCTTACCTCCTTCTCAAAGAGCAACTGTGTTTGTCATTGGCTTCTCTGCACCCAGCATAGCAGATGGTGCAGAGTGAACAAAGGACAAACAGAGGAGTGGCAGGGGTGAAGTCCAGGCAGGAGGTTCCCTTGGGACGGGGAGAGAGGAGAAGGGACAAAGAGAGTGAAACAGAAGACAAACTACCCTTCCTGTGTTCTAGTGGCCAAGGATATGTTTTTTTCTTGCTCTTGGAGGCCTAGGAGAGCACTGCGCTATCCAGTTCAAACATATCTGCTGCAGGGGTGAGGCCGCCTTCACAGAAGCATCCCTACCAGGTGACAATGTGGCCTTCTGAAGATGCCTGGCCACCATAAGGAACAGACCTGCGGGTGGTAAGCGGAAGCAGGATGCTGAGTTTCTCCCACAAGTGACTCCAGCTCCAGCATGGGAGGAATCTGAGCAATTATTTTAATTTGTAGAGTTTCTCTTTTTTAATTCAGGAAACAGAAGCAGACAAATTATCCATAGCTGTATGGCTTTAATACCTGACAGTTTTGTAGCAATTGTTTTTCGATCCAGAGCCCTCTGAGCCCTGCCAAGTCTTAATAAAGTAAGGAAATAAATAAAATCTTCCAAAGGAATGAGCAGCACATGGTGGGGACTGGTGTGTGATTAGGAGATGGACTGCCGTGGCGCCACAGTGCCCAGAGGAAGCCATCTCGCTGAGGGGCAGAAAATAGATGTGAGTGAGGCCGGCACCTGAGGGGGCCCCGCAGGTCCACAGAGCGATCCCGTGCAAGGGAGATGCAAGCTGTGCCTCTGTTAGATAAGGCCTTTCAAAGTACATCCCAGTAATTGAAAACAAAATGAATGTGGTATTGCTACAAGACAGGCGGTAACAAAACACAGTGCTCCCTCCTGATAAGTCATGACAAAGAAGTCTTCTAAAGGGGCAGAAGTGGAGATGGCAGCATAGGGAAGCAAATTCCCTCTAACACCAAATTTATCTGCACTGCAGAACTGAGGTGATTATAGATAATCCATAAAGTCCCTGTCCCTACAAGCACAAAGCCTCCCTCAGTTCAGATTTTCAAATGGAGCAGCTGACCTGCCTTGAATCACCCAATCTTCAGTGAGAGACAGCTCTCAGGTCTACGCTCCCTCCCTCCACCCCCACCCCGCTTCAGCTATTTTCTGTTCTACTTTGTTTGCTTTTATAACCAACCTGCATGAAAGAGTTTGTGGAGAGATAATACTGAGGTTCACACAGAAGTAGTGAGAGGGGCAGAACATTTTCATCAGTGACTCTTCCCTCACAAGACCCCTCAGGCTGGAGCTGCTGCAGCATTGCTTCTGACTAAGGAACTCACTTCATGGCAGCACTGGGCTCATGCTCAAGGGATTTGCTTGTCTTACCATGCTCACCACTGCTGTGAAGCAGCTGTCTTCACAGAACAGTGGAATGACCTTTTGAAGATGCATATGCAGTACCAACTACATGACAACACCTTGTCTTACTGAGGCAAAATTCTCCAGAAGGCTGGATGTGGGGTGAATTAATCTCTAATATACAGTAGTTTTTTCCACAGCCAGGACTCATAGGTCCAGAAATCAAGGGGTAGAAATGTTGACTGGAACCATCATCTTACTCTAGTAACCCACTGGAAAATATTTTTATTTTCTGTTCACACAACCTCATGCATCTAGAAGTCTAGAAGTCTTAGTGCCAGGGAGGGGGATGCCTCTGCTTAGAGGGGACAACATTTCCAATGAAGTGGGACCCAAGACTGCCACTTAGGCTCTGAGTCCCAGTGGCTCTGAGTCAATCAGCCAAGAAGGGAACTGTGGTGTTGACTGGGGTGACTGATCCACACCACCAAAGGGAAATTGAATGATTACTTTACAATGCAGATAAGGAGGAGTAAATCTAGAATACAGGTGAACTCTTAGAGCATCTTTTAGAATTGCATGCCCTGTGATTAGAGTCAATGGGAAACTATAATGAACAAGTCCAATCAGGTTACTAATGGCACACACCCTTTCAGAATGAAGGTGTGGGTCATCTGCTAGGTAAAGAACCACAACCACTCAAGATACTTACTGAAGGCACAGGGAATACAGACTGGGTAGTAGAAAAAAATTACAAATACCAGCTATGAATGTGGGCTCAGTTACAGAATCAAAGACTATAACTCTTAGGAATAGTCCCTCCGGAGCCAGATGTGGTGGCGCACGCCTTTAGTCCCAGCACTCTGGAGGCTGAGGTAGGAGGAGCATTGTGAGTTCGAGGCTGGCTTGGGCTACAACAGGAATGCAAGGCCGGCCCGAGCTACACAGTGCGACCCTGCCTCAAAAAACTAGGGCTAGGAGTTTGGCTCAGTGGCTTACGCACCTGTCTGGCAGGCACAAAGTTGTGAGTTCAATCCCCAATGCCACACACACACAAAAAAAATAGTCCCTCCATATTTTGTTAAAAATAAGTGTGTCTGTGTGTGTGTGTATACATATATATATATGTATCTTTTTATTTGTATTTCTTTGTCACATAAGATTTGTCAACTATCAGTATTAAAATATTGTTAAATATCTATGATAGTAATTAAATTATGGAATATCAAAACGTAAGCATCACTCAAGTATTTTTCTTCTGCTTCTGGGGGAAGGAATTAGTGTATTTTTGGCTGTACACAGAATACTTGTATCAAGCTACATGCAAACATGTCCTTGTTGCTGTCTTCATTTTGGAGAAGTGCAATTCAAGAAAACAGGAATAGATACCAAATTGACTGGATTGAGGGATACCTAGGTAACATGTAAAGCACACTTCTCACACTTCTGGGTGTGTCCATGTGGTTTTTCCCAGAGAAGACTGTTATGCAGGTCAGCAGACTGAGTGGGAAAGACCTGCCTTCATTGTGGATGGCACTACCCTTAGGCAAGGGCTCTGGCTAGAACAGGAAAATGGAAGGAGAAACTCTCTGGTTCTTCCTCCCAAAGCTGGAAGCTTTTGTTCTGCTGTTCCTTTTGGCCATCAGAGTCTAGGTTTTTCAGCCTTTAGGCTCTGAAATTTGCACCCATGGCCCTCTGGGGGTCTTGGGCTTCCAGCATCCCCAGTTTTGAGATTTTGGGCTTCTTAAAATATTACTGATTTATGTGGGTCTTCAATGTGAAGTCAGCTATTGTTAAATGTTTTGGCCTTTGTGAGTCCATCTAATAAATAAATTAACGCACACACACCTAATAAACACATGCCCAATTAATGAATATACACACTCACATGCGTCACCCTGTTTCTCCAGAAAACACTAATACACTCATCTTTCTACATGTTAGAGCAGATACAAGACTGTCTGAGAATAATCCCCTCTTTCTTAGTTGCAGGGTAGAGGGGAGGAATTAGGATTCTCTTAGGGTAGCATTAGCAGAGGCAAATTCAAAGGATATCCTGAATCACTTGGGACAGAGCAGACGAATAAAAGCTGCTGGCCTCCCAGATATATTCTCATTTTGGGGTTCAATATCCTCACAATAGGACCTCATTCTTCCCCATCTTACACCTGCCCCCAGCTTGCTTGCTCCTGTGTTCTGTCAGACCTAGCACCCATTGTCTTTCCCTTTTTTGTGTTTCTCTGCTTAAACAAAAATTTATTTTCTTACAACTCTGAAAGTTAGAAATCAGTTCAAAGTGTTACCAGGGCTGGTTTCTTCTGAGGTCTCTCTTGCTGGCTTCTAGATGGCCATCTACATGGTCTTTTCTCTCTGCCAATGTCCCAGTCTCTTCTTAAAAGGGCATCAGCCATGGTGGATTGGAGCCACCTGCATACCTTCATCATACCCATTCCTTTCAGTGCGGTCACTGTTGTGACTATAGGATGTCTGCAGGCTACAGAGGGAACAGGACCTAAGGGACAGACAGACTCCAATTCTCCTTGGCTATGTGATCTTGAGCAAGATATTTAAGTGTTCCCTCTTCTATTAAAAAAGGAAAACATAAAACAGTCACACAAATGGGTTTATGTAAAAAAAATAAGTTAACAGTTAGCTTCAAAACACAGAGGAAGTCCTGATTTAACATCGAACTTTCTTTGCATTCCCCTTTTTCACATCCTTGATAAGCAAATCACAGAATTTCATACTTACTGGTGTCCAGAAAAGGCCTTCTCCACAAAAAAATACATAAATAAAATTTAAAAGGAACATTCTTAGAGAGGATTCTAGGGCATGGCATGTATTTTGAGGCTGTGCTAAGAAGTCTGACATACTTGGATTTCATATATAGAAACATTTGTTTGAAACATCCTAGGTTTTATCTAATGATTCAAAAGCTTTGTATTAAACACATTTCTTTTTCAAAGACCATAAAACATGACTTGTAAAAGTCAATGAGTAAATCAAACCCTTCCAGTACCCAGACAGTGCCAATGATCTATCAGATAGAATGGACTTGAACTGGCTTTTCACACACACCACTGCAAACCTCACTGCCTTTGGACAAAGTCGCTGGAGACACCACGATGAGTGGGAAGTCATTTTGAGAAAACAGTGCCAAAGGCCCACAAGTCTTATACCCGAGGTGCCTGGTATGAACAAATTCCCAATATCAGCACACAACAGCCCCACAGACTCACCACCTGTCTTTACATAAAAGATATATGAAAGGAATGACCAAAAACTAGTACAAAAAACAAGGCAGAGAAACTCTTCCCAGGGCTGTATGCTGCATAGCAAGACCATGGGAGGAGTGAGCCGCACAGTAAAGCCAGAGGCAGTGTAAAACATGGCAAGGGAAGATCACCCCAGCTCTGTAGATCTGAATTCCCAGTGCAAGAGAATCTGTTGTTATTTGTTAGTCACTCACCATAAGCAGCCACAACCAGATAGAAATGTGGAGGGTGTAGAGACAGCCTAAGGTAGAAGGATCCCTTCCTGGTCCAAGGCTGCCCAAGGCTCCATACCTGACACCTGCATGCATTCGGCTGTGCAGTCACTAACACCGGCACAGCAGAGTAAGGCTGTGCAGGCTCCCAACCAGACTGCAGAAGAGCTGTTAGCAAGGGAGAAACATGATCTGATTTATATTGTGAAAAGATAGCTCAATATCCACAACTAGAAGGATGGACAGATAAAGTGTGTATACAATAGACACCACACAGTAGCTAAAGAGAACTAGTAGCAATACATAAATCAACATAGATAAACCTTGAGAATATACTGAGAAATGAAATATAATGTGATACAGTTTACATGAGGTTTAATACAGTAAAACAACAGTATCTAAGCTCACTTACAGGCATACTTAGCATGGCAAATACCAAAATTCGGGATTCTGGTTACTTCTGGGAAATAAGGAAGGGAATGTCATCTGGGAAAGTCATACAGAGGTTTTCATTAAGAAATCTACAGTTTTTTATGTAAAAGGTGTAAAGTTGGTGTGTCTGTGGTAAAGCTGATAGGTAGACAAAGAGATGTATTTTTAAATAGCTGAGGTATAAAGAACACAGGGTTGTGTGGCAAATGGATTGGGAGGGAAAAGGCAAGGCCAAAAATGGGCAAATCACTTAGGAGCACTAGTCCAGGCAGTGGGGATGATGAGAAGTGGACAGACTCAGTCCCAAATCCTTGGGTGTTAATGGGATATCAAAAAGAGTTGGAAGCTGATGGGAGGGGAGACAATATTCTGACATCTGGTTTTCCTGTTATACTAACTGTGCGTGGAGGCTCCAGAGTAGGGGGAAGGCAGTGGGAGAAACAACCAGCCACTCCAGGGATCGGTGCAGAGCCAACCAAACCCCAGCACCATTTCCTAGCAAATGAAGTGAGATACAGACCTCTCTCCAGACCCATAATGGGCTGTTACCATAGGATATCATGAGAATTCTTTTGTAGGCTATGCCTGGTGCCTGCCTTTGATAAAATAACCCAATTAGAGAAGGGATGGAAAGGACAGAACTGAAACCTGAGTGGTAATGCATCCATTGCTTAATTCTGCCCTCAAACCTTTGGGTACAACCAGCAGAGAAAAATGGGAGGCCTGGATGGTGTCCATGAATACTTGATAGCTCAATATAGCTTTGGGGGTGCAAATGACTGTGAAATATGAACAGTGCCTGGCTGCCCCTGAGAAGTTACATTAGCGATAATAACACAGAGGGCCATAGGTACAGGGCCCTGGTAATTTATTTCCCTTTAAGGATATGTTAGGAAAGGCAGATTTAATAGTGTAGAAATTAGAATGGGTGAGAGATGACATTGAAATTGTATGAGGCCACTCCAGCCCCCGCAATGGCTATAGGTCTGCTCCCCTCCCCTCTAGGCAGCACCGAGGCACCAGAACAGCATTTTTACCCCCACCCCCCAATGTATACATAACATTTTTGGCAAAATGAGAAAGGGTTTAATTGCTCATTTAAAGTGACGGGGTTCAGGGTCATGGCATATAAGTTCACCTGCTATGCCAATGGGCCTGTTTCAGACTAGCACAGATGGGAAAAGAGATGGGTAGAGTGGCAACTTTTCTTCCTCAACAATCCTTTTTTCCTTACTGAAAGGAAAACAACAGCAAAAGGGCCTTGATCGTTGACATTTGTTAATGAGGTACTCAGTATCGATCAACTGTCTAGAGCAATGATGGTGAACATTTCAGAGCTTTCAATGATGACAAACAGCCCACTGCAACACATATGCCACAGGTTCACCACCACTGGTCTAGAGGAAAGCAGCTGGGAGAGTGTGCACAGCACGGGAAACAGCTTTACAAGGGCCTGGAAAATGAGGACATGTGTGCCCTGTTCATGGATCTGCAACCATTCTACAGAGTATGACAGATGTAAAACATCGAGGGCCAAGCACAAAGGGATGGGCAAGAGCACTGGTCTTTGTTTTCTTTGGACTCAGCCCAGTAAGGCCAAATGCTGGGCACACACTGAGATGTGTGGACAGTCGTGCCATCTACTAATTGACCAAGGAGAGCCATGTATTCCTCCCTTCCTCTCTTCCTCCCAAAACCTCCACTCCTCCCTGCCTGAGACAAGATCCATGCTCCTAACCCAGATCCTTTAAGACCTCCTTTTAGCAAGGTAGCTCTTATTCCACAGTTCTTCTCTCCTCCACTGTCCTCTCATATCCTGAAGAAAACCATAGCTCAGCAAAAGATCACATTTGATCCTTCCACTAACAGCATCTCCTGGCCTGACAGCTACCTTCTCCACTTCCAGTCAATAGCTCATTGAGTAAGGGTGCTACCACCATGCCCAGCATCACAAAGGACCCCAGTCCTTCTCATCAGGCTTCAGGTTAAACACAATGAGAGCAGCCACAAGGTCTCCGAGTCCATTCAGCTTTCCTCTATATCTAAGATGCAAGGGAGGAAACAGAAGAGCCAGGCAGAGTCTTCTGTGATTGAATTTACTGTGTATGGTAGCAAGAGGCTATCCTTCACTTCTTTTGTTTCCTTTGCACTCTAACCATGTAAAATGACTCTCTTAGTCCCAAGTAAATAAACTGCTTCAGTCCATCCTTTCCATGCCCCTTCACTAGAAGCATAGCATAGGTGTGCGGTTTCTAACAATCCTCTCCAAATTTTAACTACGGATGTTTCTACCTTCAAGGATTCTTGTTATCTGAAGACCTGGGTTCCAGGGAAGATGCTCTCTCAAGCACTCCTTTGCCTGCTCTCCTTGATATATGCAAAGCAACTGTTTTACTTTTCAGGGCTGTGTGTTTCCCTGGTGTTAATATATTTAAGGTATCTTCACAAAATGCACAGACTTCCATGAAACTAGGCCTGAGATCCAACCAACCACACAATCACTCTGACCGGGCAGAGGAAGACGTGCAATTGAGCAGTAGATAAAGGGTAAAGCCCAGGCAGGATGCTAAGTTAGATCAGCTTAAAGTGTGAATTCATGGAATAGCCCATTGTTCCAGATTTATGAACTTTGGCCAGTCAACATTCAAACTGCCCACCACAAAGGCAAATGACCTCAGCCAAATCAGGCTCACTGTCCCTGTATTAGGAAATAAGAAGATAATTTTGAGAACATGGTAAATTGGTTCATATGGCCAAAGATAATTTACTTCCAGAGATGGCCATAGAGGCTTATCCAAGCCAGGGAGGTTCTGAGCATCCCCTGTAACCCCCTGAATGTGTCACTTGACACAGAGCTGTTTAGAATCTACATGTATACATGTAGTCATTTGATAAACACGTCTCCCTCCTAAAGTATAAGTACCAGGAGGGCAAGAACTGTGCTTGTCACTGTCATAGGTGTGTGGCCTGTACTCAGCAGGATGCTGGCACAGAAAATAAGTTTAGTGAATATTTGTTGAGACACAGTCCTATCATCCAGGAGCTTGCACCAGCTAGTCTAGTTAATGTGATGACCCACATCTATGGTAGCTTCAAGAAAACTGATATCCAACAATGAAAATAGCACAGGCATCTCAGCTCAATGGGAGGAATCTAGTCAGGTAAGGTGACTGATATTTCTTTGTGACCCAAAAAGAACAAAATAGTCAGGGTACCCACCAGAAGCTACTGCAACTTAATATTAACAAGCCAATCAGGCTCTTACACACTTCGAGCACTGTGGGAAGTCACTGGTTCTCAGAGGTCACTAGAACCTATGTTATCATGAATCTCCCCAATCTGACAAACAAAACCTACTCTGTATTTTGCATGTGCAGCATCTCCAAAGTCCTGACATGTCACAAAGAGGGACTATCCTGTACAGGCTGCTGGTGTCTGTTTGATTTGACACCACTGAAAAAAAAATCAAGATCCTATGGAGGGAAATGAGATCTGAGGGCACCTGCTTTGAAAGGAAGCAAAGCTATGAATCCCTGTCCTGCTCTACACAGGTTATGTGACTGCAGCCAAGTCGCTGTGACACTCTGGGTAAGTTTCCTCATGCATGAAATCAGGATAAATCATAATATCTACCTTTCCAGGCTCCTGTAAGGATTAAATAAGATAATGTGTGTGGCACGGCTGCCACAGAGCAGATGTTAAAAATCTAGTTTCTATTATGAACCACTACTTCATAGTACTTCTCTATAAAAATAGGAGAGCTTAAAAATCAAATTTGGGAATACAATATACTCCTTTAAATATTTTTAAAGTTTCTTTTTCTGTGATTAACACAGTAATACATTTTCATTGACAGGCACTATGGGGTAGGAGATAAGAAACATCAAATGAGTTCAAATTCAGCTCAATTTTTTAACAGCTATTTGACCTTGGGCAAGTTACTTAACTCCCTGAGTTCATCGGCTATAGCCATTAAATAGGGGTGACAGTATTTCCAAAGTTATAGCCTAGCTGTGAAAATTAAGTAGAATAGTCTGCATCATGTATTTTTTATATAAATTTCTTGACAAAGTCCCTGACACATTGTAAGAACTCTGTAAACATTACTACATGCATCGTGCTCGCTGAAATTGTAAAGAAAGGTATACAAAAACCAGAAAAGTAAAATAATCTGTAATACGATGTCCCACAAACACTTTAGAGTGCTTTTACTCATATTTTCATCAACATTTTAACTAAATTGGGGTCACACAAAATAAACTATCACACTCTTTAATTTTATATAATTATCATTAAAATATTATACAAAACATTCTATAATATTCCATTATATAGTAGTGCAGAGTGCTTGCCATGTGAATAGATAGCTACTAGGGAAGAAGGACAGTAAACAATATCTAACTATAAAATGTTGGCTAAGAACAGACAGATGTATCTTGTTTCATTTTACATTTTTCTGAATGCCAATGAAATTGAACATTTTTTCATAATAATTGCCTACATTTTTTTATAAATGTTTTTGCTAATGTCTTTATACAGAAGTGATTTTCATGTATTGCAGCAATCGTTTGACTTATATGTGGTAATATTTTTCTTAATTTGTATATGTTTTGATTTGTTTGATTTTTGACAGATAATATTTTCTGTTTGGAATTTTTTCTTTTTTAATTATTACATGTTTTTGGTACAGAACAATTATATTCACTGTGCATAGTGGGTACGTGTACATGACACATCTCAATTCTTTTTTCACCTGCTTTCTTTCTCTCCTCCCTCCATCTGTTGGCCTCTTCCCCATTTGCAAAAGATCTAAGAGATACTATTGAATTTTAGTGCAGTCAAGTCATTTTAAGATCTACTGTTAGTACAGGTAGGTGACAATTCAACCATGTTTCCTTGTGCTGTGTGTTCTCATTTTTTTAATATACACAACTCTCCTGAATCCTCAGCAGTTCAATAAATACATTTTGATGGTCGGCGTGGAATGACTATCTACCTTAAAGCATTTTTCAAAGTCTTTCAGTACCATCTGTAGAGTAATTCTTTTTGTGATAACCATATGACAAAGGTCTACCAACAATCTGGGATGACTTCTGACTTCTGAGTTCTCGTGCACTGCTTTGCCTGCTACTTTCTTCCTTTCTATTCAAAGTGGGAAACAACTCTTCTTCCTCGGAGCTTGAGTCAGCAGTCCCTGTCACACTGTGACTCAGAGGAACACAGGGTGCTGCGGCCTTCCTGCGGTTGACAGTGACCTGTCACAGAACCTGACTGCACATTAAAGCAAAACTCCCACAGCCCAGAACAGGACATCTATCTGGCACATGTCTCTGTCCTCATAATGCCTCTCAGGTCAGCAATTACCCTTCTCACCTCATGAATTCTCTTTCATACCACAGTTTTTGTTCTCTGCATATGTTCTTTAAAACCTAGTTGGTTAGAAAGAGCCTCCTAGGCTGCATAAGGCACTGCAGAGCCGGGGCACTGAGCAAAGTGCTGATCAGTATCAAGGATGGTCCTCTGCTACCTGTGGCCACTACTAAAACCTCATCGGCTGTGTCCTAGCCTGACTTGATACAGCAGGGCATGTAACCCAGTTTATCTCTGTTTCCTTAGATACGTTCTTTAGTCACCTTCCAGGACTCCATATAATCTCAACTTTCTTCCTTGTTTCTAGCAATCTCCTCCTCTATTGCTGCCTCCTTATTTTCCCAACTTCTAAATGTCAGAGGTTCCAGTGCAGTTATTATTAGCCCTCTGCTTTTCTTCCCAATTTCACACCCAAAGAGATCACACCCAACATCACAGTCCTAAGTGCCAACTACAGGCTGCTCATTCCCAAATGTTTATAGGTTTAGCTGAGCCTGATATTCAGACCAATGTTCTCAACGATCAACTCTTGGACCTTTAACATGTCCTGAAATAGATGCCAAACCTTTCCCTACAGACGTGCTCCTGCTGCCACACCTCCCACAGTGTGTCAGAAAACCCATCAAAATAGAGTCAGCACTCAACCGCATTTTATACACTCCACACCACCATCACCCTGGGCCCAGCCTTCAGCACCCCTGGCCTGTACTATAGCAAACCTGCTGGGTAGTCAGGCCACTTCTTCCATATGATTCCCTTTAGAATGTCTCGGCAGAGTAGGCTGAGTGATCTCACCACCCTACTCAGAGTAAACAGTCCTTACTGTGTCATTATGGCCCCACAGCCTCTCTTTTCTCATTGCAAGGCACTTTCTCCGTGGTTCACTGTTGTCTAGAGGTTTCAGTGATTCCTCAGACATGCCATGCACATATCCTTTTTTAATTTCTGTGTCTGCCACTCCCTCTCCCCAAGGGTCCTTTGGTCTAAATCCTCATTTGCTTCAGGTTTTTCCTTACTGTAACCTTCTTGGTGAGGCCTTCCTTGTCTCCATCTAAAATGTCAGCCCCACCCACAAAACAAATACAAAATAAAATGCCAAATCCACCCTTTATACTTCCTTTTGCTGCTTCTTTTTTTTTCTTTTTCATCCTAACATTAACAATCTCCATATCCTACTTTTTATCAAGCTTAAATGTCTCCTCCTCACCAGAATCTAAACTCCACAACAGCAGCCACTGTGTCTGCCTTCTGTTGTATCTGTAGTACTAGCACTGTGCCCAACCTGAGGCTCATTCTTAATAGCCACTGAATCTATGACTGGACAGATAGATAGATGATGAACCCCTTTCTAAATAAAAAAGAAATGGAAGCTTAGAGTAGTTAGAAAACTTGCCCAAAGTTGGAATTAGAAATCAGAATCAGTTTTATAAAGAGGCTTCCACTCAGCACTCGGGAGGCTGAGGTAGGAGGAGCGTTGTGAGTTCGAGGCTGGCTTGGGCTACAACGTGAGCGCAAGGCTGGCCTGAGCTACAGAGTGCAACCCTGCCTCAAAAACCAGGGCCGGGAGTTTGGCTCAGTGACTTAAGTGCCTGTCTGGCAGGCGCAAGGTTGTGAGTTCAACCCCCGGTGCCACAAAAAAATAAAAATAAAAAAGAGGCTTCCACTTAAAATAGTGTAGATGTGAATTGTGATGTTGCAGTAGTGAAGTTACCAGTAGAAATTACATTGTAACAAGGCCCACTTTGTTTAACAATGCAAAGGAAGAGTTTTCCACTGGCATTTTCAGAATGTAGTCTATTGGGGAAGGAGACTGTAACATCAACATCAAAGAAAGTGTCCTGTTGAGCTAGCCAGGAAGGAAAAAAGGCATCTGGAAGACAATGACTAATACTGAGTGAGACATGAGTGAAGTGTCTGATGGACAGAAAAGGAAAATAATTATTTCATCTCAACAAAAGAGACAAGAAGGGCTAGAGCAGTAGAGGAGCATGGTGTATGTCTAGGGGCCTCATGAATGGAATGTGATTACAAAACAAAACAGTCTTAATAAGATCACAGCTGATAATGAATCTGCTACAAAACTCTTGAAATGATGTTAAGATTTTAATAAGCATACCCCAATGAGCATTCAGTCAATTTCACAAATGCCCATTTTCATCATTAAATTCTAAAGGGGGAGAAGGACTGCTTTACCTAGCTCTCTCTAAATTAATAATGTGCTTCATTCCTGTTATGCCTCAGAAACAAAGCTGCTGTAACATTTCAAGCTGTTTTGGGGAAATTTTTAATATTCTCCCTGCTAATATAAACAGAACCTTATTAACTAAGTCCCAGAGATGCCATATTTGGGACTTAATCCAGGCCCTCATGCCAATTTCAATGTTAACTTTTGAAAATATCTCATGTACACACTTCATTTGAACAAGGCAATATAAACCTTCCCCTAGAAAAAAAGGAAAGAGAAACCAAGTAATTATCCTTAGCCCACTGAGAAAGGCCACTTAATTCTGATTTGGATAGACTATAATAAATGGTACACACTGTCTCTTCTTCATTGTTCTCAGAGCATCCAATCTCCCTCAGCTCCAAAGAACCTTACTGAAAATACAGCCAGTTCCATTCCATGATGGTGGTGTTGGGGAGGGGGGATGCACAGAGAAAAGCCATGTGATTGAAAATGCATCATCGTAAGCCATGCAGTTCCTATCCCCCAGATGGTGGAGGCCCAGATGTGGACTGAGACCTGGGCTCCCAGCCCAATAGTTCTACAGCATATGCTCAAGCACACCACTGCACAGAGACATTCAAGGATGCCAAAGAACAATATTTTGCCAATCACCTGAGCAGAGGATGTGCTTTGTGTCACTGGATGCGATCATTTCCAAATAATCTTATTTTTATGACTCAGTCTCTAAAGGCAAATCCAGACTCTGAGAGCTACAGCAAATCCTCATGACTGTCAATCTTAACAAAGGAAAAGCAAGTAACAGAATGGGGAAAAGGCAAAAACTACAAGAAAGAAGCAGTGGGAAAAGGTATAGTTTGTCTATTTTTTCATATTCTGGACAAAATACTTGTCATGTTAATATACAAGTTCAGCTCATATGAATATTTCTTAAAATGTTCTCCTATTGAAAGTAAAGATTAGTCCAGAAGGAGCTATGCAACATAACAAATCAGAGAAGTCAGACAAATGCCCAGGACAAGCTGACATGCAAGTTTACTTGAGACCAGATTTTATGCATCCTGATATAGATGTATACAAGAATATACAAATGCACATGGCACAATAATGTCTTACTGTTCCCAGCATATATAAATGCCTCCAGGAGAGCCAATAAATAAAAAAAGTGTTGAATAGCACTTAGAGGCTTTATTGGAGCTCAAAAACCATTCTCTCGCTTTGTAAATGAGTGAGTTAGATGCTCATAGGCTGAAATATCTCCCTTATTTGAGTTACTCAGATTTTGAAAAGGAAAATAACAGCAAAGCATTCTTTCCCTAGAATTAAAAATCAGGTCACAGTAAACTCAAAAATAACTTTGTAAAGGCTAAGGATGGGAATAGAAGAGTTATTCTATAAATAATCACTGACATCCATATTCATTGTGAGCCTTTTAAACTCACTGGACATGCAGCTTCAGAAAAGTGACCACAGATCTGAATATGTTGCTTTAAGAACATCATACATATTCAGGTTCTTGATGTGCTCTAATCAACAAATCAAAGTACTCGACTAATTAAATGTTGATTGCTTTTTGCACAAAGGTGAAAGTCAACCTTCTTAGCCAAGGTTTGAGTTATTCTAAGAAATGATGATAGTTAAGCTTTTTCAAGCCATTTTATGCTTCATCAGTACATTACCCTTAAAGAAACTTCATTTAAGCTAATGATTACCTTGTTTTAACAAATAATTGATGCCAGTCTGTCCTGTAAAGCTCTAGATAAGGTAACTGACACCATGGACATGGCTAATGAACTTGGATCACTTTTGTGCCATTGGCAGTCCAAGGATGATTTGGTACACCCCGAAGTGATGGTTTAGCTTCATCGTCAAAGGAAAAGTGATGCCTGATCTGATACCTTCACAGATGAGGTTCAGGAGCGCTTCAATCTCACTATCCACCTGTGATGAGAACACTTCCCAAAATCAAGGCGGCAAGGCAAAAGGCAGAAACTTAATCTCATGAAGTCAAGGGGCAATGAACATATTCTGAGCCTGAGAATTGTACTGTTAACTCCCTGGGAAAACCCCGTGGAGAGCTATGCTTCATTACCGACGCTCAGTATATGATTTCCTTGTCATTACTGCTCTTTACACGGTTTTCCCTTTATGGTAGCATTATCATGTTTACCTGAAAGGTAATTCACATTTTAACTAAATGAGAAAATTGTTTTCTCTCTCAAATCCTCAAGAACTTTGCATATGATGCTGTGTAAATGAATTTAAAGTATCTCACCAAGTCATCAACAGAAGTTATTTACTCTACCTGGCTTACAACTTTTTTTTGATTTCTAGGGTGCTTTCTCATGTTGCACATGTAAACAAGAAACCACTTAGATTAGAAGCAATGCCA